>JAVXUM010155395.1:0-13769 GCA_035590655.1 Pouteria glomerata
CCCAACCATCGACTCCTAGAAGAACCTCTCTATTTCTCTCTCTCTCTCTCTCTCTCGTCGGAAAAATCTATTCTACTTCTCCCCTATCGCCATGGATCCGTACAAGGTGAGTAACGATTTCAAAACTCCGAGGTTTGATCTCGTATTGATTCCAGCTAACCGTTTTAAGTCAACTAATCGTTTTTTTTTTTTTTTTTTTTCCCCATAGATACACGCAATTTGATTTGCTTATGAATACATTTGTTGAATTCGAAACGATCTTGATTCAAATAGTTTTCTGATTTCTTGTATGTGTTTTTTGATTTATTCTTTATAATTGTATCTATCTTTAGGTGGTGGTAATTTTGATATTCAGTTTTATAGGTTTTCAGCCCCTTTTTTTTATGCTGAGGAATGTGAAGCGGGGAAAAAAAAAATTCGTGAAATTGTTCAGTATCCATGTCCTATTCTATTTGGTTTTCCAATCTATAAAAGAGCTCTGGGGCTGAAGTGTATTGATTGCATTCATTCTGCGTTAATTGCACACCATTGTGACTCTCCATATTCTGGATTAATCGCCTTCCAATCAGCTTTCTTCTACATTTCATTTTTATTTTAAAATTAAATTGAATCAGCACCATTAGATCATTTAGAGAAAATCAGGTCCGTTCAATCAATGAGGTTTTTTTTTCCACTTCAGCCCATGTAGCCCAGCTCCCCTTGGTTGAGCCAAGTGGTTTACTCTAAGCTCTGGTTTCTTATTTTCTATTCGTTTCCAGGCTGAAAATTCCGAAATTCGCATTCCTATTTTGTGCTTTCTTATTAACAAATAATATTGTTGATTTTGTTTTCTAGTCTTATTACTCTTATGTTGTTTGGTTTTCTAGCTCTAATTTTTCAGCAGGGGTCTCTCTCTCTCTCTTAACTGTTTTATATGTTCATTTCCTTCTTTTTACACTGTGCAGCACCGCCCTTCAAGCGCTCACAATTCATCTTTCTGGACTTCAAATTCTGGGGCTCCGGTGTGGAACAATAATTCCTCATTGACTGTTGGATCTAGAGGTCTTCCGTTCATATATATCTAATTTGTGAATCTAACAAGGGTTTTTTTGGTTGCAGAGTTGTAATTTTTTTATGACAGTAATTTTGCAGCTAGCCAGTGAATAGATATATTAATGTGTAATTTTACAGAGTTGTACTTTTTTATCTTTTTGCATTGATCTGTGTTTATTTATATTCCTTGTTTTGTTGAAGTTGTTGAGACATGAAAAAAGTAAATATTTGTAGTGCAATCATCACGAAATTGATGTGTCTAAAATTTTTTGTGTTTCAGAGCCCTTTAGAGTTATATTTATCTTCATAAAAGGGAAGGGAAAGAAATTATGATTGTCATCCTTATGGCTTTGATATTCTTTTACTTAGCGCTATAAAGCCAACGTTATGTTGGCAAATGACCAAATTGAAGTCTGGAATTAAATTTTTAATTAGCGTTCACCAAATATGAAATAAAGAAGATTCATATTTTGGAATTTATATATCTATACAAAAAGGAAAGATTCATATTTTGAACTTCGAGCTGTGTAAAGAATTTTTTTGTTTGATTGTTTTTTATTCTTCTTCTGTAGTTGGGAAGTAGGGTTTTTTACTTGTTTTTTATTCTAATGGTTTTTTTTTTTCTCCCTGCAGCAAGTTCCGATAGGATTCATATAATGAAATCTAATTACTTTAACATTAGAATTAACTTAGAATCAATGCCATTCAACTTCTCCTCTATTTTATTTTAAATTAATGAACTGTGTTGTTACGGCTTTTGAGCAATTTAATATTTTTTTGTTAATATTATATCCAGGAGAATTCCCAGTTATTCATGAGGGACTTAAGAGAGCTTTCTTTTTCATATCATTTGATAAACGAATCTTTGGCTTTTTTTCTTTGAAAGCTATAAGATGGCAATCTTCAAACTATTTCTGCCATGTGTGTTGTTACTGTTTGGAGTATAGATACTTTTTAAGAAATGCAGACAATGAAGTTTTTAATCACAGACGACTGAAATCATTTGTATGATACCAAGACATGGATATCATGTTTGCTTAAGTCTTTTTGTGCCACTGGAATCTTATGCTTCTTGATATATTATAAAATCCACTCCACCTGTCAGGTCCTATTCTACTTGAGGATTATCATTTGGTGGAGAAACTTGCCAATTTTGATCGGGAGCGTATCCCAGAACGTGTTGTCCATGCAAGAGGGGCCAGTGCCAAGGGCTTTTTTGAGGTCACCCATGATATCTCTCACCTTTCATTTGCTGATTTTCTGCGAGCCCCCGGAGTTCAGACGCCTGTTATTGTTCGTTTCTCCACTGTTATCCATGAGCGCGGTAGTCCTGAAACCCTGAGGGATCCTCGAGGTTTTGCAGTGAAGTTTTATACCAGAGAGGTGAGTGATACTGTTTTGCAATACTTTTCTATGTTAATGAGGTATTTGTTATGGTTTTAAAGTATCTGGTTGTTTACTTGTCTAGTTGGCAAAAAAGTGGGGTACATTTTAGTTGATTTGTAAGACCTCACTTGAGGAGTCCTTTGATTATTTTTCGGCTTACCATTGAGCTTGAAAGAACATGAAATGTTTGAAGCCAGAATGTGTCAGTGAAATCTTACTTTGCTTGTTGGTTGATTATGCTTTGACATAACCAGTGAGTTTAAAAGCATAAAATACTAGAAACAAAAATTTTTTGTTTGAAGACTTTATTTTGCTACAAAGCACCTATGGAGATGGCTTGGTTGGATACCACATCTGCCTTTGAAATTTCATTGTGTTTGTTGCAGCAACTTTGGCTGCTCATCTATTCTGCCCACAGAACACAACAAAGCTTCCCTATAATGTTCAAAGAAATGTGCGAGCACAATCCCAAACTGTGAGATTTTATTTCCTCTGAGCAATTTTGATACTTACCAAAATAAAAATAAATAAATTTCTGAACAATTTTCATGCTCTTCCTTGTCAATTTTGTCAAATTTAATTTGCTGGTGTGGTTGCCCATAGAACAACATTGTTATCTTGATTACGTGTTGCTTTTATCTTTGTGGAAATTACTGATATCATTGGTCCTCGTATTGTTGTTCAGATTTATCAATTTGCTTAATTTTTGTGCATCGCAAAGATATAACCTGTCCTATAGGTATCTTTTTTATGTTTATACGTCAATCCATGAAGAAATCCATTTTGAATGTGCACCTAAAAAGTGTTGAGTAAATGCATACAGGAATTAGTTGGTGTTGCATTACCAGATGGAGGTTAACTAGTAAAAACGGGAACACATTTGTAACTCAATTATATGCTAAAAATGTGTAATTACTCTTTCCATTACTGGTATTTTTTTTAGAATAGAGGCTTTCTTGAGTTTGGTCATTGTTCATGTTGTGAATTTTTCTTTGTGGATTTAGGGCAACTTTGACCTGGTGGGAAACAATTTCCCCGTTTTTTTTGTTCGTGATGGAATGAAATTCCCGGACATGGTCCATGCTTTGAAACCTAATCCTAAGTCGCACATCCAAGAGAACTGGAGAATTCTCGACTTCTTCTCCCACCATCCAGAGAGTTCGCATATGTTCACCTTCCTCTTTGATGATGTGGGTGTTCCACAAGACTACAGGCACATGGAAGGCTTTGGTGTTAACACCTACACCTTAATCAACAAAGCTGGGAAGTCTCACTATGTCAAGTTTCATTGGAAACCTACATGTGGAGTGAAGTGTTTGTTGGAGGAAGAGGCCATTAAGGTTGGGGGATCTAATCACAGCCATGCCACCCAGGATCTCTATGATTCAATAGCAGCTGGGAACTATCCCGAATGGAAACTTTTCATCCAGACAATTAATCCTGATCATGAGGAAAGATTTGACTTTGATCCACTTGATGTAACCAAGACATGGCCTGAGGACATCTTGCCCCTGCAGCCAGTAGGCCGCTTGGTCTTGAATAAGAACATTGATAATTTCTTTGCAGAGAATGAGCAGCTTGCATTTTGCCCTGCTATCATAGTTCCTGGTGTCTACTATTCAGATGATAAGCTGCTTCAGACTCGGATATTTTCATATGCTGATACTCAAAGGCATCGTCTTGGACCTAACTATCTGCAGCTTCCAGCAAATGCTCCGAAGTGTGCTCATCACAACAATCACCATGACGGTTTCATGAACTTCATGCACCGGGATGAGGAGGTATCATTAACTTTTAGATTCTCTATTTTGTTTTGGGGAAAGGTTAGGTAGGCTGGTATTTGTTTTACCTATATCAGAACTGGCAATGACCTTTTGTTGCTACTTGATTTTGAATAGCTTTTTTGGATGCTTAAAAATGCATAGACACAAAATGAAAATCTGCATTTTTTGACCTTTTGCTGCTTACGTTATGCTTTCATTAGGTTTTGATTAGATGTTATGTTGCTGTCCAGGTTAATTACTTTCCGTCAAGGTATGACTCTGTACGTCATGCTGAGAGGTTTCCAATTCCACCTCCAGTTTTGGCTGGAAAGCGTGATAAGGTAAGTTTGCCTGTTATTAGCTTTGAATGTTGGAAACTTGCCTGTTATTAGCTTTGAATGTTGGAAATCTGAGGTTGAATTAGTTGAGCAATATTGGGTTTCTCATCTCCTCTTTCCGTTGTCTACTTGTCTGAAGTCAAAGTATATGTACATTTATATTTTACAAGAGTCCTTGCCAGATCACTAAGAGAATAGAGGCTTTAAAACGAGGAAATTGTCAGAAGCTGGATCAATGAATGGTGTCTGTTATAAAGGTAGTGGCAGACTTTTGGTGAATTATAGATATAGATGTATTTTATTTGAAGTAGCAGGTGCTTAAGGTTTCAGATAACATATTCACTGCATTGTCGTGTGCCACTGGTGGTGGTAATATGTTTGTGCGTTAGTGGTGGTGATATTATGTTGAAGCCATGAACGAGTCGAATGAGTTCACCTATGTAGCAAATTGCTATTGGTTTACTTAGATTATGGGGCATGCCCCCCTTTCACACCGTAACCATATTTAGAAAGCATATTCATGCTTTGTTTTCTTGTATATTGTATGATACGCTTCGATCAGCTTAGGTTAGTTTTGCTCGGAGCCTTGGATTTTATTTAACCAATGATTTAGTAAATTAGTAATCAAATGTTGGGCAACCGGTAACCATAATGCATGCATGAAACCATCTATTAAAATTGAACCATGGTATTGTGGCATGGTGCTGTTATTTACCAAGCCCCACGTCTGTCAATGCAGTGCATCATCGAGAAAGAGAACAACTTTAAACAGCCTGGAGAGCGATACCGATCCTGGGCGCCAGACAGGTACTCTTGTCCCTCATAATTTGCTAAAATATATGGTAAAAAAAATGCTTATGATAGTGTAACTTTCCTCTGATGAGATCACTTCTGTTACAGGCAAGAGCGGTTCATCTGCCGATGGGTTGACGCTTTATCTGACCCTCGTGTCACCCATGAGATCCGCACCATCTGGATCTCATACTGGTCTCAGGTCACAATTCTTGGTCTTTTATGCATTCTCGCTATATCATAGCTAAGTCCCATAATTTTAATTTTGAAATAGTGAGATTTGATGGTGTACTGATGGAATAACTGTGGGGTATTTTGAATGGATGCAGGCAGATAAGTCTCTTGGTCAGAAGATAGCGTCTCGCCTGAATGTGAGACCAAGCATTTGAAGACAATAATGTGAGCTCTTGGTCAGGAGATAGTGTCCTCCCTGAATGCGAGACCAAGCATATGAAGACAATAATGTTAGCTTGATGTTGTGAGTTTCAGAGTTGAGTTTAAAGCAGAGAGGACATCAGTTGCATGGAACAGTGAATTAAGTGTTGATTCTCAGTTTCTATAATACTATCTATACATACCAAAAACCACGTTGCATGGCTTGTCGCTTTTTGCTTGACGATGTCCCAGTCTTAATAAAAGTGCTGTTATATCTGAAAATAATGTTGCTTTTTAAAAAAAAATAAAAAATAAAAACTTGTCTCCCTTTTACATCTTCGATGGTTGTCATTCCTGTCTGTAGTCACTTTGTAAGCAGCAAAATTTGAGTAGGTGAATTTGAGCAATGAATGATCTTATTTTTTTAACACTTACCACCCCCACCAAGTTGATAACGGTCATATTTGGGTTCTGGGGTTCACTGCATGGGATGTAGGTCATTATTTGATTGTATTTAATTTAGTGATTTTAATTTAATGTGATAAAATTAATTTTAAAATAAAGATAAAAATTAAATAAAATTTGTAGTACAATTAATGAAAATATGAAAAATCATATGGGTGGAAATCAATCGTGTCGTGTAGGAGAGTGAGTTGAACGGTAAGGTGTTTAAGAGTTGAGTTGTATAGTGCTTAATTTAATTTTATTAAGTTTAATAGGCATAAAAACATAATTTAAATTTAATTTTTAGTCATTTTGAGTTAAACGTTACTCGAGTGATAAATTAGTTTTTGAGTCGAGTTTAATTGGTTTAATATTTTACATTAGAATTACTTATTAAAATTTTCGTTAGATTCAATATTATGATAATTTTAAATTATAATTTATATGTAATTTATTTATATTTTGAGTTAAGTTTGAATAAATTTATAATTAAATATAACTGGTACTAGTCTCGTACCACCCCGTAATCAAAACTATAAGCTAGGAGAATTTTGCCTCCTTTAGTGTATTACATATATTTCAAAACTTTAAGCTGGGAGAATTTTACCTCCTCCAATTATTCATCCATTCAATTCTCTTCTGAAAACTGAAATTGTCAATTTAATTATACTATGTATTTCAAAACACAATCATCCACCTATTTAATTCGCTTATGATTTAATTGTATTAGGTATTTCAAAACACAATTATCCACCCATTTAATTCCCTTCTGAAACTGAAATAGTGTCAATTTAAATCCTATATATTTTTTTAAAACATTAATAATATTCTGACAAAGAATTCTTTTATCTTAAAAATGCCTATAAATGTGTTTTTAGTCTCAATGAGATTGGTTTACAAATTGATTTAAGATGGTTTTTCAATCTGTCTAGATGATCAACCCTTGAACGTCCAATTGCAAGTTTTTGGTGTCTGTATCCATAGATATTTTTGGCAAGGATTTACTACATGTATTCAAGCCATGAAAGATAACGTATGGACGCTGGTGATGGGGTCTTAGCGCTTAAACTTCTCCGAGGGTAGTGGCTGTGGGTTTCTCGTTACCAAAAAAAAAAAAAAAAAATCACGTATGTATATATATATATATATATTTCTATGTATGTATCACTCGTTATTACAATAGCATTTTAAATTTTCCTTTTAATTAAATGCATATATTTTCCTATTTGAGCCTTTGCAATTTTTTTTTTTATTTATGGAAGTTGTGCAAAAAGAAAATGGAAAGTTGAATTTCCCAGTTGGCATAACCCTAAACCCTATAATACAAAGATCAAACCCCCATCCAATATCCCAGAAAGTAACTTCGTTACATCTCTCTTCTCCTTCAAGAAAAATCAAATATAAATCACAGCATTTGAAGAACAATCAATGGATCGTCGCGCTCAAAACCCTGTATTCCTTTTCAACATTTTTTTTTTTTATTTTTCATTTTTTGTTGTTTTTATTATTATTATTTTTTAACTTTCTTGAACAAATCTTTTGGGGTGTAGGCTTTTAACGTTATCTTGGATTATGTTATTTCAGACTTGTGTTTTGAAAGTGAATATTGGTTGTTGCAAGGCATGTGCCGTGAACTTAAACAAATTGTTGAAGAAAATCGAGGGTAGTGATCTCTCATTCTCATTATACTTTTTTTTCCCCCACTTCTGATAATATATATATATATATATTTTTTTTTTCGTTCGTAGGGGTAGATGCAGTTGATATTGATCCAAAGACAGGTCTAGTTACAGTATCTGGAAAAGCAGACCCAGCCACACTCGTGAAGATGATTGAAAAGAAGAAGAAGAAAGCAGAGGTCTTGTCCTACGAGGACCCCAAGAACGCGCAAAGTTCCGGAGGCAAAGACTATTGTTCCTGCTGTGATGAGAAGCGAAATGGCGCCCGCGATTCCGATCACGAGTTCGGAGATTACGAAGCTCTTGACGAAATTGAGTGCAGAGATCCTTATTGTAGACTCCACCACACGAAACCCATCATACCTAGAAACAATGAATACGGGCATGTGATTAAGCTTCATCATCCGCAGCCGCGGCCGCCGGCGGATCATCTGCAATATCATCATCCTCCGCCTCCGCCGCTGAACCAACCCTACCCACCTCAAAACGCATTTTACCCCTCCTGGTACAGAGGCCACTTGCCTCAGTCGGGCTCCTCCTACGGTTGTTATTATCCAAGGCAGTCACCGACGCCGCCGCATTACGGTTATTACAGGAGAAGTTAGGCTCTATACTGGGGTCTAAGGTCTACCGTGCTTTGAGTATCGTTTTTTATATTTGAAACTATAATTGAGTTCGTTAGGACTTCGACAAGGAGCGAATTCATTTACGTCACTTTATTCTGATGTGTACTTTGATAATTAAAGGTGTTGAAGGTGTTTGGTGTGATAAAAAAGTGAGATAATTTGTCGGTTCGTAATGCATGCAGTGAGATAAGTTTTAAAAATTTTTAGAAACTTTTAAAATTTTTCAGTATTTTTCTGTAAGCCAAACACCCCCTTAGTAACTTTGTTGTCAAGATCCCTTTTTTTTTTTTTTATTATTATTTGTATCAACAATTCTGTTGCGTGACAATAAAAATTATTGCTACACGTTGTCACCACGTTAATTGAATGAAAAATATTCAAAGTTGTAAAATAAGGAAATATCAGAGAAAATGGCTGAAAAGAACTCCCAATCAAAATTCCTGCAATGATAAATTCAAAAATGACTTGAATGAAAATAAAAAAAATAACAGAATTTGACAAGAAATTCTCCTCAATTTTCTGTCTTTCTCATTCACCACAACCACCTATCTATACAAGTACATCCTCGAAGAAAATAAGGAAAATCGTGTCCTTGTATTCAGGGCCAAGAATCACGTCCACAATATTTTCCACGATATTCTCCTAATTTGTCTCTTATAATAATGTACATAATATATCACAACATCTCCTAATTATGGTAAAATATGTATATCTCGTAACACCCCCCTCAAGTTGGAGCGTGTAAATCCCGAACGCCCAACTTGTCCGTTAAAAACGTGAACTGCGACTTTCCCAACGCCTTTGTAAATACGTCTGCCAACTGAACCTTTGTAGACACATACGATGGGTCAATCAAACCCTCTATGAGCGCGTCTCTAACAAAGTGACAGTCGGCTTCTATATGTTTAGTTCGCTCATGAAAAACAGGATTTTGTGCAATATACAAAGCTGACTGACTGTCACAATAGAGTCTCATTCCCTTCTTATGCTGAACCCCTAAATCCCCGAGCAACTGCTTTAGCCACTTCAACTCACAAGTAAGAGACGCCATTGATCTATATTCTGCTTCCGCCGACGAACGTGATACTGTTTGTTGTTTCTTGGTTTTCCAAGAGACAGGGGAATAACCAAGTACTACAAACCAGCCACTCAGTGATCTTCGGGTCACCGGGCAACTAGCCCAATCCGAGTCACACCATCCTTCCAAGCTCAAGTTACTATCTGCTCTCAACCATATACCTTGTCCCGGGTTCTTCTTCAAATAACGAACAACTCGTAAGGCAGCTTCCCAATGTTCTTCCTGCGGATTTTGCATAAACTGAGACAGAATGTGAACTGAATATGCCAAATCTGGCCTAGTCACACCAAGATAGTTAAGACGACCCACTAACCGCCGGTAACTCTCTGGATTCGCGAGCAATTTTCCACTAGCCAATGCCAATTTGTGATTTTGCTCCATGGGAAATTCCGCTGGCTTCGACCCCAACAATCCTGTTTCAGATATTATATCCAATGCATACTTTCGTTGACACACAAAAATTCCCTCTTTACTCCGCGCCACCTCTAGCCCAAGAAAATACCTTAACACTCCTAGGTCCTTCATCTTAAAGCATTTTCCAAGATAATCCTTGAATATCGCCAATGACACTTTATCATTTCCAGCAATAATCATATCATCCACATAAACAAGAACATTAATCTGGATTTTACCTTTAGACAAAGTAAACAAAGAATAGTCTGAATATGACTGTTTGAAGCCATAACTCTTTAATGCTATCGTGAGTTTAGCGAACCAACACCTAGGAGCCTGTTTCAAGCCGTACAACGACTTTTTCAGTCTGCACACCACATTTTTGTTGTCACTTTTCTTAAACCCCGGAGGTATCCTCATGTAAACTTCCTCTTCTAGATCTCCGTGCAAGAAGGCATTGTGAACATCCATCTGATAGACTTCCCAATTCTTGATTGCTGCAACTGCTAGGAATGTGCGAACTGTCACCATCTTAGCCACTAGAGCAAACGTCTCATTGTAGTCAATGTCCTCTATTTGATGATTTCCAAATATCACAAGTCTCGCTTTTAGTCTCTTTAAATTCCCTTTCTCATCCCATTTCTCTGTATATATCCGCTGGCTACCTAGAGCTTTCTTCCCGGGAGGCAATTCTTGCAGTACCCATGTTCCTTGATTTTCTAATGCTCGAATTTCCGCTGCCATGGCTTCTCTCCAGCCTTTATGTTTCACTGCTTCTCTAAAAGTTTTAGGTGGATTTCCTGTACTGACAGCTGCTACATATTTTTTGTAATCGTCTGAAAACCGTTCACAAGAAACAAAGTGCGAAATAGGATAAGGAGTACCTGAGATAGCCGATGGAGAGGGCGAATTTGCAGATGAACTTTTCTTTTTCACAACTGTATGCGTGATGAAATCTCGATAGCGGGAGTTTGGGAATTTAGCTCTTTTCCCTTTTCCCAGTTCTGCCTCATCATTACTTGTATCTGCCTGCACCACCGCCTCCTCCACAGCCTGTTCATTACCCAATACCGCCCCCTCAGGACTTGTATCTTCGCTGCCAGAACCAATTAATGCACCAGTTTCCCTTTCGTCCCCTTGTTGCATTCCCATATCACCTCCTCCTGCTGGCCATATCTCTGCACTTCCAGCGGCAGCAGGTATATGATGCTCATCAACATTCACATGACCACCAGTATGTACTACTTCAGCAAAATCATCGCAATATAAATCCTCATTGCCTACTACAACGTTAGAGTCATAGTCCATATTCCTTCCAGCCATAGGAAAAACATGTTCATAGAAATCAACATCACGTGAAACAAATAATTCATTTTGCTTTAAATCATATAGCAACCAGCCCTTTTTAGCAAAAGGATAACCAAGAAAAATGCAGATCCGACTCTTACTATCAAATTTGTCCCCCTTTGGCTTTTGATTATGAGCATAACATAAACATCCCATTACTCGTAATGCACTTAGATCAGGTACCTTGCCAAACAAACATTCATATGGTGTTTTAAAATTGAGCACGCTAGAAGGCGTACGATTAATCAAATAACATGCCGCCATCACACATTCTCCCCAAAATGTCATTGGCAAGTGTCCCTGAAAACGTAAAGCACGCGCTACATTTAAGATATGTTTATGTTTACGCTCCAGCCGACCATTTTGTTGCGGTGTACCCACACACGACGTCTCAAAAATAATGCCATTTTTCACAAAATAATTGTGTAAGCATTTAAACTCTGTGCCATTATCACTACGAACTCGCTTTATTTTTTGATCAAATTGTCGTTCCACCAACGCCACAAAATTCATAAACGACAATTCAACTTCCAATTTATTTAACAACAAATAAACCCAAACTGCTCTTGAATAGTCATCAACAATAGTCAAAAAATAATACGCCCCACAAGAGGAACGAGTCCTATGAGGACCCCATAAGTCACAATGAACAAGTTCAAAAATTCGACTAGCTCTACTACTACTAACCGGAAAACTTTTCCGAGGTTGCTTTGCACGATAGCATACGTCACAACCGTCTTTATTCAAACCACTAGAAGCACTTACATTAGGAACCTTCCTAAGTATTTTCTCCGACGGATGTCCTAACCGCTTGTGCCACAACTCCATTGATCTCCCACCACCAATAGCTAGAGCCCGAGCTTGAGGTACACCCCGGAAAAAGAAAAGTCTATCTTTGCGTTCACCCACTCCAATCAACTGCCTCGTCACTCGGTCCTGTATAACACACAATGTAGTAGTTATTTGAACGGTACAATTAAATTCATCTAGCAACTTTGTTACAGAAATCAGATTACAATCCAATTTGGGAACAAAAAGCACATTATTAATTTTCAAGTTTCCTGGCAATAATGCACTGCCTTCATGAGTAGCCTGTGAACTGCTCCCATCTGGCAAACTCACTGGGCAGTTGTGAATTTTCTTCACATCAACCATCCACTCTAAAGTTCCTGTGACATGATGCGTTGCCCCAGTATCTATAATCCACAGACACTCACCAGAGAGTCGATCTTTCGGTTTTGGAAGGTTGAGAAGATCAAGGATATGTTGCCACTGTTCTGGAGTTATATTTGACAATCCGGTTTGCTCCACAGTGTGAGGTAGCTGCCCCTGGGTCTGCTGCTGTGTTGGGGTGCTGGCAGAGGCTTTGTTTGCCCTTGCTGCCGTGCCTCCTGTTGTTGCACCTCCACGCCCTCTCCCAGCTATACCCCCGCGTCCCCCTCTGCCTCCACGACCAGATCCACGACCACCTCGTGGTCGATCCCCCCACCAGTCCGGAAAGCCGTGAATTTGGAAACAAGTGCTTTCATCATGACCTTCACGATTGCAATGAGCACAAAACTTGTCAGAGTTTTCATTAGATTTTGATTTACCTCGTGTGTCCGATTGGACCTTAAATGCCATCATCATGTCTCGGTCTTCCTTCTGACCACCACGCAATCTTTCTTCTTGAGCAATATTTTGGTACGCACGATCCAATGAAGGCAAAGAATCTTGATTCAAAATCTGAGACCGCACCGAAGCATACGCACCATCTAAACCAACAAGAAACCACTGTAGCCTGTCTTCCTGCAAAAGGGTCTGATATTGAATTGCAAGATTACATCGGCAACCACCACAAGTGCACCCAGTGCAGGTACACTTAGGCAGCGTCACATATGTTGATACCTCTTCAAAAATCTTGCTGAGCCGCCCAAAATACGAAGCCACAGACTCCGTCTTGCCTTGCTTACATTCGGCCAGAGATGTCTTCAACTGGCAGATTCGTGTGCCGTTGACCACACAGAATCTTCCCTTCAGTACCTCCCACAATTCACGAGCATCTTCATAAAACGTGAGAGTTGAGCGAATTGAAGGCTCAATCGTATTCATAAGCCAAGCCACAAGCATTGAATGAACGGTATACCAGTCATCCAGTTTTGCATCATTCTCCTTGGGTTTCTCGATGCTACCATCCAAAAACCCGAATTTCCTCTTTGCTTGTAGGGCAGTCCGAATTGCCCTAGCCCATTCATCATAATTTTCACCCTTCAATTGAATTGGTGTGATGAGATTACCCGGGTTGTCATTAGACCCTAGGTAAAACACATCAATCTTCTTGTCACCGCTAACACCATTGCTGGCATTAGGCTTCTCGTCGTCCCCTGCCATATCCCCAAACAGAAGACGAAGAATTGTGTTTTGTGTGTTTCAGGACCAACCGGGCTCTGATACCATGATAAGAAATTCTCCTCAATTTTCTGTCTTTCTCATTCACCACAACCACCTATCTATACAAGTACATCCTCGAAGAAAAT
>JAVXUM010155409.1:0-13766 GCA_035590655.1 Pouteria glomerata
GATTATTATTCTATGATTGGACCTTGGTACAGGTCTTATTTTGTTTTAATTATCTCTATTTTCCTATACCGTCCGTCTTGGACAATTTATGTTAGGTGCGTGACATGGTCGAAAATCATTGAATTAAAATTTAACGATTCAGATACATTCACTTTTTTTTTTTAATTAAAAAGTGCAAATATATTTGAATTATTGAATTTTAACCTAACGTTCTCTGAATTCAATGTCACTAACCTGACATAATTCTTCCTTTTTGGTTTTATAGAGCTCCAAAGGAAGCCACTGTTCGATGAAAAATTCACTGAGGTGAGAACAACTAAAATAATTTATTTTCTAAAAACTTATCTTCTTTTCCTAATTTCTTATATTAAAAAGTTTATGTGGCATTTGGTTTGATTTTCTATTTTTTATTTTCTGTTTTTACTTTATTTGTTTTATGTTTTAAAAATCTTAAAACAATGAAACAAAAAATGCTTTATTTTTCTTTTTTTGAGATTTTTCTTATTTTGGGTTAAAAATGCTCAAAATAACTTTTTGTCATTTTTTATTTTATGTATAAACCTATTTTCTATTTTTTAAAACAAAATTTAAAAACAAAAATAACTAAATACTTTTTGGATTATTTTCTTTATTTTCAAAAGCACAGAATAGAAAATAAACTAAAAATAAAAAATAAAAAATAAAAAATAAAAAAATAAACTAAATGAGGATTTAGTGATTCTCATTGGCTATATTTTGTTAAGTGTTTAGGATTAATCGTTAACATATAATACAAACTAAGTATGGGAGAGAGACCCCCGGGATACGTTTCTTTAATAGGATGAGTCTTAGAGGGTGTTTGGTATGATGAAAAATGAGATAAATTGTGAATTCGTAAAGCGTGCAGTGAGATAAGTTTTAAAAGTTTTTCAGAGATTTTCAGAGTTATTCAGAATAAGTATAGGACCCAAACACCCCCTTAATATTTAAAATTACTGTTTACATTTATTAAAATTTGAAAAAGTGGGAAGATACAATAAATGAATATTATGACTCATTATTATAGACAATTATTTAATATATATTTATGGTATTGAGGAAATCAAATTTTTAAATTTTGGTGAATAATATGTGATTTAATATAACAAGAAGATTAAATATATAATATCAAATTACCACCTATAATATAATAAGGAAGATAAAATTTTGATAAATAATACGTGATTCAAAATTATAAAATAATAATAGTAAGTTAAGAAAACAATTTAAAATTTCGACCAATTAAAATGCGACAAACCATTTTTTTATATAATATCTAATTTAAAACTATGAAACAAATAATTTGACGAAATAATTCAAATTTAAACTTTCGGCCTATTAAAGTTTGACACACCATTTTTAGTTGCAAAACTCAATCAACTTTCGTCTCATCTTCTTTCAATTTCTTTACTTTTTTTTCTTAGGTACCTTTTTCCCACCTCCGTGATGTTCATCCCGAATTTATTTGAAATTAAGAAAGAGCAAAAAATAAAAGTAATATAAATTATGAATTTTCTTTTAATCTAGTTTTGTAAGAAAATAAAAAAAAAAGTACTTTCGTATTTTGAAAGAAAAATAAAATATTAAGTCATCTATTATAATAAAAGGAGAAAAAAATAAAAATATAATTTTTTATTTTTTTAGAAAATAATAAAATATAGTAAATTTTAGTTTCTCTTTATTTTCTTGCACATTTGAAAATGTATCAGGGGGTTAAATTATTCTCTTCCCGTTTAACATTTAGGCAGAGGCCAGAAGGTGGGAGGGTGATAATCACATTTTTTCACATTTTGGTTGGATGGATAAATGAAAGGGAAGAGGTAAAGAGGGGAGGAAAAGAGATGGTGAGCCCGCAAATATTTATTCTCCCAGTTTTGCGCAAAGATGAATGGAAAAGGACAGAGAGTGGAATAGAGAGAGCAAGAGATAAAAAAGTGTGATAATGATTAAAAATTGTATGTGTTTGTATCCAAAATATCGGCTTGATTGGTCGAGAATATTTGATTTGGATTCTCACAATCAGTTTAATATAATTTATCCAAAAATCAATGGCCCCAGAGCCTATATATTTTAATCGGGTAGAAATAATTTGACAATTATATTCAAAGTAATTGACCCAATATAAGATTTTGTCGGTATTGATTTGAATATAGAACATTTGTCCGAAAAGAGATTTAGCTTAGAGAGATTTGGTTAAATATTTTTAGCCGATTTAAATATCTTTGGTAATTTTAGATATTGAAAATTATCGTTAGTTTCAAAAGTTTTGAATAACTACCCATCTAACTTAGTGAGAAGTTATACAACTGGAGATTAGTAAAAAAGTTACTGATAACCCATCAAAATTATGAATAACTAGAAAGTTACAAAACGTAAGATTAAGGATGGTGGTTATTCCCTGTAATTAATTCCTGTCAGTATAAAAATGGATTGAGACAGTCAAAGAATGTTACCTTTATTTTTATCTTTTTAGTTTTTCATTAGGAGTAGAATGTTACCTTTATCTTTATCTTTTTAGTTTTTTTTTAGTTTTTCATTAGGAGTAGAAGTGGTGTAAAGTAGTTCTCTTTCACCGCTTATCCTTGAAAAAGAAAACGAAGTCGATATTTTTTTTGTTGCAACCTGTATCTTTTCTTTGGAAATTAAAGATAAATATCAATGAAGGCACAGATGTAAAATCTGCCTTGTCAATACATAATACTTATTTGTTTTGAATATTATTCTGAGTTCAACTCTAATTATGACGATGATTCATGTTCATTTTCATGCTTATGTAACCCATATTATTTTAACACATGTTATAATGTAAATTTTAATTTGCAAGATATTTAGTTGGTCAAAAAATATAATAAAAATATAAAAATTTAATATAAAAGTGATATGTGATTAATTTTGATTAAAAAAAGTACAAAAAAATTAATAAAAGTTAATAAATTTTAGTGAATCAAACTGTTCCTTTTATGCAGTGAGTAAATATATATAAAGAGAGGATTGTTAAAATTTTGATTTATGAGGTATTTGGTTGATCAAAAAGTATAATAAAAATACAAAAAAAAATTAATGTAAAAGTGATAATATGACTAATTTTGATTAAAAAAAGTATTAAAAAATTAATAAAAATTAGTAGATATTAGTTGATCTCGCTAAACAAACACTTTTTTCATGTAGCAGAGCCCTTAAAGAGAGTAAATATACACACAGAAAGAGAGAGGGAGAGAGGACTTTGAAAAAACGGACTAGATAATCAATTCGATGAATGAAAGTGGTTGCATGCGATGTGATGAGATAAATCCCAATGACCTTCCCAAAAAAAAAAAAAGATAAATTCCAATGACAGCTTTTACCCGTTATTGTTTTAACTGGTTGGATACTCTCGCTTAGCGGAGGGTTTTTTTTATAATATATTTAAAAACTATATATAAAAAATATTTATATAATAAAATAATATAATTTTTTAAAATATTTTTTTCACAAATTAAGATTCAACGGTTAGCAGTAATTTTTTTTTCATTTAATGATTGAGATTGTTTTTATATTTTTAATTTTTCACTTAATTCTTATTTTAGTGAATCCTTCTACTATTCATTTCAACAGCTTGAGTATTTTAAATTTCATTATATTTCAAACGTGAAGATCATATGTAAATCAAAACTATCAACTAAAATTTTTTCGATTTTTATAAAATTGAACTTTTCAAATTAAAGCATTATATATATTTTTTAGAATTATCATATTTTTTTCTATTTTTATTTCAATATTTTCTAAGAGTTACAATTTTTTTTAATATTTTCTAAGAGTTACAATTTTTTTTATTCTATATAATATGTCACAATGCCACTTCAATTTATATATTTTATTAGTATTACTTTTGCCCCTTGTTTTGTACGTGAAATTAAACTTGTCTTTCACATGTATTATTGTTACTTTTTCCTAAAAGTTTTAGTTTTTTGGATAAACTTAAATGTTATTTTATTAATTATTTTATTTGTTTTTATTATATTATTTTATATTTATTCAATTTTTATCTTTTACTCGACTTTGTATCTCTCTTTCTATATAAAAATAAAAAAAAAATAAACTGCAATAGGGATTTGAAATTTTTCTTTTATTTACAGTGTATCTGAATCAAAGATTTATTATGAGAAAAAAAAAAGGTAAGTATTCAATATATTAAGTTACGATAGAAAATGTAAGAAAAATGTATAAAATATAAATAATAAATTAATTTAATTAAAAAATTAATATATTAATTAATACCTTTTATTTTAATTTTTAAATCCACTTTGATATGGTTATATATTTAGGATTTTATGTTTTTCATTTTTCTTATATTTTTCTTTTTATTTTCATTTCATTTTTTCATATCAAATTCTTACTTCAAACACACTTTTTTCTGGAGTTTTAGATTTTTTTTTTTGAGAAACTCAAATATTTTATGATATTTTTATTAATTATATTTTTTCCTTTTTTTCTATTATTTTATTTCATATTATTCATTTTTTTTCTTTCACCTATATCTCTCTCTTTATAAAAGAAAAAGGAAGGGATACAAATTCAAAATTTTGGGTTATGATGCAAATGAAAGAAAAAATGAATGAATGTCAGTAAATTAAAATTAACTAAGTTAAAAGATTAATAAATTGATAAATGGTTTTTTATTTTATTATAGTTTTTAGCCCATTCAGATAAATATAAACTACTTTTTTGTAATTATTTTGTCTATACTTTTTTATTATTTTATTCAATATTTGTTAATTTTTCTTATCTCGCATCCATTTTGACTACGTTCGGGTCAATAATTTGTTACAAGAAAAATGATATATGAAGTTAAAATTTTTCTTTTATTTAGATTATGAAAGAAAATATAAAAATTGATTGATTAAATTAAAAAATTAATATATTAGTGAATATTTTTATTTTATTTTATTTTTTAATTTATTTAAATAAGGATATATATTTGATGAGATTTTATACTTTCTGACAATGAGACTTGATTAAGAAAAGCAAGAACATTCATCTTCTTTAGTGAAGGATGTCTTTTGTCTGAGATTTGGTTTGGGACCACACTGACCAGAGTAGATTCTTCCGTCTTTTCGTGTCTGCCGGGCACAATGCAGTTTTGTCCACAATCATTCATGCTAGAAATAAAGCAACTTTGATTGGTGACACAGATAATCAAGGGCGAACTTAAAATTATAAATTTGTCTGGGTATACATAAATTTTATAAAATAATTTATAATTTAAAATAAAGTAAATTGGATTGAATTACAAAATTGAGATTGAACTAAAAAAAAAAATTAAATTGGGCTAAATCTAAAAATAAAAAAAAATTTACACTAAAAAAATAAAAAAAATTGACGGGCCACCCGAGCTACAGCCCAGGTGAGCTCCTGGGTGTGTCCGCCCCTGCAGATAGCACACTACAAGATAAAAAATGAGACACGATATTTAACGTGATTTGGCACCGTCTACTTACGTTCATGGATCACAACCAAAAAAATATTTCACTAATTAAATATCAAAGATTACAAGTTTAAACGGCTCACTTACAAACCCTCTCGCACAAATTGGACTATCCTACAAATCTTAGTTCACTCAACTTGAAGGTTACAAGAGAGAGTCACTTATACTCCCAAACATTACAACTCTCACTCTTAAAGTCTTCACCAGCACTTCTCCCTATTTATGGTAGAATAACCCTTCATTCCAGGGACTTGGAGTAAACGCCATCATGCACCATTCCAATACACTCCATTCCAATGCACATGGATAGTGCATTCAATACAACACACCTTTTCATTTTTTAACATACATAGAAATTAAATTCAAGGTGATTTCTATTTTCCATGTGTATAGAAAATTACCAAGAATTTGAATTATTATCCCAAATTCCTCCCCTAATTCAAATTTCCAAATATCTCAACAGTGTCAGAAAATAAGACATTCTTCTTCATCTTGCCACCATTGAATACCTCTTGCATGGCTTGCCCATCGAGGTAATAAATATTTTTTTCATTTCTCTGGCCTCGCATAACCAAGTGTCTCCCTTTAAACACCTTGCAATATTTTTTAGAACCGATATACTTGTACCCCTGTGATGCCATCTTACCCAATGAAATAATATTAGTGCTAGCAGATGGCACAAAACTTACATTGTGAAAAGTTTGGATTGTACTATTGTGAAGCTTTAGACGAACACTCCCAATGCCTTCAACCTTTAGTTTCATATCATTTCCCAGCTTAAACAATCCGAATTCTCCTTCAGTCTTCAAAGTGTCGAACATGGCTTGGTCTTGGCAAATATGCATCGAGGCAACAGAGTGCATCACCCATTTGGACTTAGCAACATCACCATTTGTTGCTATTAAAAAATCTTTGTCTTCTTCAGTGCTGACCATGTTAACTCTCAAGGTGTCATCACCTTTAATTTTTATTTGTTTCAGCTTCTTCAAGTCCTCTTTCATTTGTGAACATCGACTTTGGATGTGGCTTTTTTCTCCACAATAGTAACACTCAACATTACTCATGTCTCTGTGTCGAGATTTGAATCTATCATATAGGCCACCTTTCCTTTTAAATTGACTCATCCCTCTCTTAGAACCCTCTACAGGTAGTGCTCGATCTTCACAGGAAGCGCCATCAACTTGAATTATCATTCTTTAATTCTCCATCACTTCATCCAAAGTTATTTTCGTTCTTCCTACAAGTAATGTCTACACAATAGGCCTCTAGGACTTTGGCAATGAAGCCAGTAGCAATAGCGCTAGCTCTTGATCAAATATCTTCTCATTTGCATTCTGCAATTGACACACTAATTGGTTGAAATTGTTAACGTGGTTCTAGAGCTTTGTACCATCTTCCATCCTCAATGGGTATGATTCCCACCTTAAACATAAGAGGTTGGTTAAAGACTCCGATGTATAAACACTCTGAAGCTTGTTCAAAAACGCATGTGGATCATTGTCCCCTAAAAAATTGTACTTGATCCCCGGAGCAGGAGCTAATCGAATTTTGCTGACAGCTTTCTTTTTCATCGATGTCCACTATTTGACAATTAAGCTATCAGGTTTCTCCTTTTCTAAAGCTTAGTCAAGATTTTGCTGCACAAACAAATCTTCAATTGTGCTTTTCCAAATCATGAAGTTCATCTTTCCATCGAACAACGGATTTCAAACTTAGGTGTGTTCCCTGCCATTATGCTTGCCCAAAGTTCTCCCTAGAACGTGCTTTTTCCCTTCTCACGAACTCCGACAACTTGGCTCTGATACCACTGTTGGGAAATAAAGCAACTTTGATGGATGACACACAACACACCACAAGATAAAAAAATAAGACACGATATTCAACGTGGTTTAGCACCGTCTGCTTATGTCCATGGATCATAACTAAGAAAATATTCCACTAATTAAATATCAACGATTACAAGTTTGAACAGCTCACTTGCAAACTCTCTCTCACAAATTGGACTATCCTACAAGTCTTAGTTCACTTAACTTGAATGTTACAAGAGATAGTCACTCATGCTCCCAAACATTAAGACTCTTACTCTTAAAGTCTTCACCATCACTTCTCCCTATTTATGATAAAATAACTCTTCATTCAAGGGACTTGGAATAAATGCCATCATGCACCATTCCAATGCACATGGACAGTGCATTCAATACAACATACCTTTTCATTTTTCCACCTACATAGAAATTAAATTCAAGGTGATTTCTGTTTTCATGTGTATAGAAAATCACCAAGAATTTGAATTATTATCCCAATAATTCATTCATTCATTCCACTGATTGAAACAGCACTTTCATCAATTTTCTTCTCCTGGCTGTTGCAAAACAAGATCTCATTTAAAAGTCAAGTACTTCATGCAGAACTTGATCATCATGAGCAGGTCATTTGTTTGCTTCCTCTCATCGTCAATTCTAATCCCTGTTTACTTCTATTTATTCCTTTATCATCCGTTAATCCTGGGTAACTCTCAGCCTCCAT
Organism: Pouteria glomerata; assembly: GCA_035590655.1. Taxonomy (NCBI): domain Eukaryota; kingdom Viridiplantae; phylum Streptophyta; class Magnoliopsida; order Ericales; family Sapotaceae; genus Pouteria; species Pouteria glomerata. Next base: position 8,009 of record JAVXUM010155409.1, read on the forward strand.
ACGAACCCACAGATGACATCGTCCTTAACTGTGGCTCCTCTGGCATCTCAACAGCACTAGATGGTCGGACTTGGACTGGAGACATTGGTTCAGAATACAGTAATTTCTTCCAACAGTTGAACAGCAATAACAATGGTTCAGCCATCACAAAAGCCAACGGTCAGGGCAGTGGTATCGATCCCGTCTCTTACTTGACTGCCCGGATTTTCCATTCTCAATCTACCTACGCTTTTCTGGTAACACCTGGCCAGGAGTTCATCCGTTTGCCCTTTCACCCTGCTACATACCCAAATCTCAACTCTTCCAAAGCTTTCTTCTCTGTCAAAACCGGTAGCTACACACTTCTGTATAATTTCAGCGCTTCTCTCACGGTTGGTTACTTACAAAGACAATACTTCTTCAAAGAGTTCTGCGTAAACGTGGACGGAGGGACTCTGAAATTGAGCATAACCTTTGCTCCCTCGCCCAGTATTCAAGAGGCATATGCTTTTATCAACGGGATTGAGATCGTTTCCATGCCACCCTACTTATATTACACCGGGGCCATTGATCCTGGAATTACGCTAATCGACCATTCATATTTGTTTGTGATTGATAACAGCACTGCAATGGAGATGGTTTACCGGTTAAATGTTGGTGGGAAGTCCATATTGCCCATGGAAGATTCCGGCATGTTTTGAAGCCGGTTTCAGGGTGACGATTATGTTTTAAAAAGGGGCACAACCATTTAATTTGAAGGATTCAATTGAGTTCGATAAGATACCCACTTATGCGGCACCGGAAGTTGTCTATCGGACGGCGCGTTCTATGGGTAGCAACAAGACCAGGAACATAGAAAACAATTTGACTTGGAAAATGACAGTGGATTCAGGATTCACGGATTTCAATGCGAAGCAAAAGAGGAAAATGTTCGGGATTTTCTCGTCTTCATTAATAATTTTACAACGGAAGATGATGTTGTTTTCCGGAGCCGCCACAACCCTGTACCTGTATACATAGATTATGCGAAAGATGGAAAGAAATGGAGGAACAAGAGGGAAGCAGAGTCTCTTCATAGCACTACACCCTTCCTCTGCTGCACATAATGAATACCATGACGCAATCCTCAATGGCATAGAGGTCTACAAGTTGAGCAGCGCCAACGGCAATCTCGCCGGCCCCAATCCCGAGCCCTCTGCTCCGACCTCACCAACATTTGTCCGGCAGCAACCCCACCTCCTCGGGTTGAGAAATTCCAAGAGTACTAAAATAATTATTTTCTCTGCCGTATACGGCACCGCTGTGACGGTTGTGCTAATTGTACTCTCCGTTGTATGTTTCATTGCGAGGAAAAGGAGTCGCGATTACAAAGATGAGAGAATTTTTACTCTCTTTTTCTCTCCCTCTAAAGTTTCTCTATATTATTTTAAAAATTAATCATACCATAAACTGAATATAAGCAAGTTATTTATAAGCAAAAGTTAGAATTATAAAATAAAAAATAACATACAATATAATTATTACAAAAGTTTTAAATTTTTAAAAATAGTAGTTTCAAATCTTCAATAACAGAAACTCTGAAATTATAGTCATTTTAAGGATTATAAATTGCTTTCTCAGGTGGCGACAGCTGTGTTGGGACACACTTTGGTGGAACTATTTTAAAATCGAAAGAGTATATCAAATCAACTCTGTCGCTGCCGCGAGAGTTATGCCATCACTTCACGCTGGCAGAGATTCAAACCGCTACCAACAACTTCGACGACGATCTCCTAATCGGCGAAGGCAGATTCGGCAAGATTTACAAAGGTTTCATCGATTACAGAGGCACCAGCAAAACGACTGTTGCGATTAAGCGGATGAAATCAAAGCCGAGGCAAGGAGAAATTATACTTATCACCTTTTAATATTTAGGTTAAACAAAAATCAGTTTTTTGTTTATTTATTTACGCAAAACGTAGCATCCCTAATTCTCCAAAGATACTGGAGTAGCCTTTTCCCTGAATGGATATAATTTATTGGAGAAGTTTTTATAATTAATTATTAATTAAATAATACTAATTATTATATTTTATCGATAAATAATTATAAACAAAAAGTAAGACAATTATATTTATACTAAAAAACTAATCTATATAATTATATCTATCATTCTAATACATCCTTAGTTTAGCAGAGCAAAATTTTAACAAATTTATAAGAGAATAGGTTAGTTCATGCTGAAACAAAATAAAAATAATAAGTGGAAGGTTAAACTAAATGACTTTAAGAAATTAACAATTCGAACTAATCGTTCGCCTAAATTATGAAAACGTTGATATCATAATTATACTATATTAGAACAAAACCTTATTAACAGTATCTAATCTTTTTTTCAACAGTAAAATTGAATGTTAAAATATGTAGTATCTTTAAATATCAATAAGCTCCAATAGTTTAGGGGCAGGGTCTAATTTGTGCGTGTGAAAATTAATTATTTGAAGTTAAATCCTGTGTTATAATGAACAAATATGGTCATTTGGAGTTTCAAGAGATTAATTTTTATATGAATTTTTGCAAAAAGAGTTCAAGAAATTGATGTTATGCAAACTTAGCAGAACTAGTTGTTAGTTTTATTTTTATAATTGGTAAATTAATAAATAAAATAATAATTTCAAATTTATATTTTTAGGCATTTGGTTAAAGTGTCAAACTTAGAGATTTGAAAGTTTTTTAAAAAGTTTCCTAATGCAAAGTTAAGATACTTTAAGGAAGTTTTCCTAATGTAGGGTTAAAGATAATTTAAGAAAGATTTCCTAATGTAAGGTTGAAGACACTTTAAGGAAAGTTTCCTAATATTCAAAGAGATTGGAAAGTTTCTTAAATGTTTTGAAAAGTTTTCAAAAGATTTTAGAAACAAAAAACTATACAATTCTCTGTAGGATTAAATTACTGAAATGCTCTATATATTGAAGCCTTCTCCTAAAGTTTCAACAAGACAAAAAAGTGAGACGAAAAGCTACTATATTACTTCAAAAGTTCTTTTTATCTCTTGGCTAAATAACTTCACACATCTATGTTCGTGATTTTTAAGGGTTGAAGATTAGTCATTTCGCTAGTAAGAGTTTATTGTTATAGTACGAGCAAAGTTTCAACGCAAGGGATCGAAATGTATCGAATGTGTAACTTTATGATTATAATCTTTATAATGACTTATATAGTGAAAGAAGTTTGTTGTTTTACTGGTTTGAGTTTTCACATTAAAATTCCTATTTTCATTTATTTTTCCACATTAGTTTATTTGGTTGATTATTTGATACTAGTGCTTCACATACTTTTTTAATTGAGAGCAAAGCAGGTTCATTTAGGATTTTCTAAATCACAAGGACGAGATCTTAAGTACTAGTATCATGAAAAATGGGAAAATTACTTTTCTTGTTGAGAGATTAAAGTCACTCATTCAAGAGCGGCCGGCAAAGAAGTCAAATCCTCCACAAAAGAATTCATTCAACAAGCTTGAAAAGAGAGGTAAAGTTTCCAACTTTGGCAAAGATAGTGAAAGCAAATAAGAAAGTTCAAAGAATAATGGAATTCAGTGCTTCAAGCGCCATGCTATGGTTGCATCTCCCATGATTGCCCCAATTGACAGAAGAATAAAAAATTAAAATAAAGTTTTAGTTTTACTTGTGATGATTCTAATGATAAGTCAACAAAAACAAAATTGGACGACGATGACTCCTCCAGCAACTTCATATCCTTCATGACACTCTTAGATGAAAAAAACTAGATAGGTGTTACTAAATTATACAATGGCATGGGTAAGTCTAAATCTTCTCAAAATGGGTAAGTCTAAATCTTCTCAAAATAACTCTTCTGAAATTAGTGAGTGTTTAAATTTTAATTCAATTCATTCATTCTTCTTCTTCATCTGATAATAAAAAATATATTAATGAAGATGATAAGACTGGATTAATTAAAATAAATCAAAAGTTGTTAAAAGAAAATGGCATGTTGAAAGTAAATGTTCAAGTCCTGAAGAAGAAAAAAGAGACACTTGTAGCTCAATACAGTGAATTAGAGGATTCTTTGCATAAGCTTGAAGATGAGTACAAGACTTTGAAAGACATAGATGAAGTGCTCAGAGACAGGATGGAAGAGAATAAGAAGGAGTGTAAGAAACTTAAAGGTGAACTATTTGAACTTAAGGAGAAATTGAGCAAACCTTTCAAAACTTCCCTAGGTGTGTATATCATTGCTTATGGATTTTTCTAATTTTAAAAAAAGGATAGCTTGGACTAAGGAGGAGCATGATAAGTTATTGATTTACATTTTATCCATCGTACACTATTATTTATTTAACTCTTGAAATTTTAGAATAAATGGATTGAACACTATTAATGTGTGTTACTTGTTTTACTTAATTTCCTTTCTCATAACAAACATTATGCGTTCTTTGTCATTCTTGTGATTCTCTAAATTGTTAAAACACAAGACTGATTCTTACTCAGTATAATGTCATACTGTTTAATACTTACCGGACTGAATTCTCCTTTATCTTTATGTGGATATTTGGTTGAGGAAGCAAAAACACAAAAAAGGCTACCTGTGAGACCGGTGAGAATCCCCTTAATGACATGTTGGTTATTAAAATAACCACCATCTAAGAAAAAACAATTTAATGGAATAGATACCTATCCATAAATGTGTGAAAACCATTGTGCATAATAGATTGCAAAAAAAGAAAAAAAAAATAGATATAAGTTGAAAATGGTTAAATTTCTTTGTATTTTTCATCTAATTGCAACATATGACCTTTAAAGAGCATTTTATCCAGCATTTATAATTTAGTGTTTCATTGTATTTAGTTAGTTTGATGATTCCTAAATTCATATCTACACTTAGAATATCACTTATATAGTCTTGAACATTATATGAAATTATTCTAAGATATTTTAAGTGTTACAAGTTCATGCCTTGATAATTGTTTAATTTCTTTAATTATTTAATCTCCAAAAAATATACTTAAAATAGTATGTGAGAAGATAAAAGTGTGATTTGATAATTTAATTGCTTAAACTTGGTTCAATTACTTTTAGTTTTATTCTCATTTATGAAAATTTTTATTTTAATTTTTTGGCATGCATCTTAGTAAAATTTTGTAGATTTTTAAACCATCCAATTGCTAAGGGTCTGTTTGATAAAATTGTCAGTTTTCAATTTTTGTGTTTAGTTTTCAATTTTTTATTTTTAATTTCATTTTCATAATAAAAAATAAAAACAAAAACTTGAAAACACGTTTGGTAACGATAATTACTAGTTAGTAATTATAGTTGTTAATTAATTAAATTTAATAAATTTAATTATTGTAATTATTAAAAATAATATAATTATAATTATTTTTAAAAACAATTTAATAAAATATAATGTATGTTAATTAAATTAATTAATTTGATTAATTAAATTTAATTATTTTAATTATATTATTTTTTCAAAATAATTGAATTCAATAAAAGTAAAATATATTCAATAGATAAAATTAAATTAATCATTATATTTTAATTAAAATATATTTTACATTAAATTATTTTTAATTAATTATTATATTTTAAAATATCATGTTTTAATTAATTAAAATATATTTAAAATTAATTATTATATTTGAATACATATTAATTAAATTAAATTAATTATTATTTATGTTATTTATATTAAATTATTTTTTATGTTAATGAAATTAATTAAATTTAATCAAATAATTAATTTAATTTAAATTAATTAAATATACCTATTTTAATTATAT
>JAVXUM010155462.1:0-13759 GCA_035590655.1 Pouteria glomerata
CGGGCAGTGGTTGGGGGTGTAGTTTTTACCTTTTACTCTTATCGTATTAGGGAAACTGTTCTTTCAGTAGCCATGGAAAGCGTTGAGAAAGTGATCTCCTCGAGTACAGAAAGTAGTAGTGGCGATGGCTTCATTTTTCCCCGTCGCTAAAACCCTCAGCCATCTGATTTCGGTGTTCGGATTGTCAACGCATTCGAGCCGGGAATTGAGAAAAGGCGCACTCGCATAGTCAGCAGTAGTAGCAGTAGCAGTAATAAAGAGGAGGGAAGCATATTTGAGGCGGAGAAAATTAGGTCAACAATTTCTGGGAGGAGACTCTCAGAAATTGTTAGACATTTTCAGCTCCCGGGAGATGTCCACCTGAGACAACCAGGGAAAAAAGACTCGGCATGCTCACCGAGGGGGGCCGAAGTGGCTGTTTATGAAGGTGCCCTGATCGGTGGGCTTCGATTTCCTCTTCCCAGACTCGTCCGAGAAGTGCTGAGTCGACTCAACTTAGCCCTTGGTCAGGTCGTGCCAAACAGCTGGAAAATTCTCATCGGCTGTGCTGTTTTTTGGAAAGCCATGACCGGGGAAGAGTTAACCGCTGATCTCTTTCTGCACTTTTATAAGGTCACAGAGAGAGGCTCGGGTTGGTGGTACTTCTCCGCCAGGAAGCCAAAATTTAACTTCGTGACTGGCATGCCCACATTAAACAAATGATGGAAAGAGAAGTTTTTCTTCATCCGAGGGAGTACCTGGGAATTCCAGCCATGGGAATCCGAGAAAGATAGGAAAATCAAGGTTCCTCGAGTATGGGGTCAGCCAAGTTTGAAGGGAATGCTTAGATTTGAGTTTTTCATTTTTCTTAATATTAGTCTCTGCTTAGTTGAACTACTGAGCCATCTCGGGATTTAGAGGTCTAACCCCAATTTTTCCTTCGATCAGCTTGGAAGCAAACTGTTCTTACTCAAGAACAGAAAAAGCTTGTCGGATGAGCCAAACTCCATACCGTTCGGGAGGTCCAATTCTTGATCACGAACGATAATCTTGACGATTATCTACTTGGTCCCGACAATTCGAAAGAAGCACTAATAGCAGAACGTGAGCGGAGTGAGTTGATATTATAAATTCTATGACTTTTTTTTTTTTATTTATTTATGAGTTCTGACTACTTGTTTATAATTGATACAGATCAATCCACGGTCGACCCCAAACAAGCCAAGCGAATAGAGATGGCCTTCGACATGGGCTACCTGAAACGCATGGGTAAAAGGAAGCCAACGAAGGAAGTGGGGGATAAACCACCCATTCCTAAAAAGACTAGGACCACAAAACCCAGCACCACTGCCGCCGTGCAGGTAGCTACCCTTCCTCCTCCAGCGGCAGTAATGAAGCCTGCAGAAGGGGAAAAGGCTGGGGATTTGCCTCAGGATTCGGGATCAAGTGGCACACTTATAATCCCGTGCGCCCCCACCCGAATCGAGGCGACAGGGTCGGGCTCTGAATCGGGGTCGTCTGCGAGACAGAATCTTGACGTCAGTAGCAAGCTAGCGTGGCAAAGGCTCCTCGCCACGGTTTCAAAAGCCGACCTAACTGCCATTTGTCGAAACCAAAGCTCAGACATGGTTTACGAGCACAACCACGAATTGTTCAGAGTAAGAAACTCCCTTTTCTCTATTTTTTTTATTTATTTTTTATTTTTTTGAATATTTCAATCTCTTAAGCGATTTGTGGTGCCATACAGACAATGGTCCGATTTCTCACCCTCTATACTAGGTTTGGGAGCACAGAAAAGGCTCTCCATGCCGATAAGAAGAAGACTGAGTCATTCAAACTCAAGTTCGAAGCCAAAGAGCGAGAATATTTGACAAAGATTGAATAGCTTAAAGTTGTCGCAGCAGTCGCCAACCACGAAAAAGACAAAATGCTGCGTCAAAAATCGCGAACTGAAGTAGAACAATAAAGCTCTTTGCAACGAACGCAACGGTCTATGGAAAGAGCTCAATGAGGTGACTGACCATGAAGAAGAACTTGAAAAGAAAGTCACCGAGCTCTCGGAACAGCTGCAAGAAGCGGGGAGAAAGGCTGTCCAGGACTTCAAGGATTCTGATGACTACTAGGCAGCTCTTTTCCCTATCTTTGAGCAGGGGTTTAATCATACGAAAGCGAAAATTCAAGCCTCCTTCGCTGATCTTGACTTAAGTAAGTTTGAGCCTGTGCCATCTGATACTGAAGAAGAAGATGACAAAGAGGGCAAAAAGGGTAAAGGAGAGGGTCAACAAGAAGACCATGTTTAAGAGTCCCAGGTCTCCAAGAAGCCTAATCAAACGGACAAAGAAAATGCGGCTGACCAGACCTCAGAGGTCGTGGTTAATAAGGGAACCGAATGACCAGTTTTTGTCTTGCTTGCTTTTTTCCTTTCGTCCTTTTTTTTTTTTTTTTTGAACAATGTAAGGGATACACATTGATAATATTACAAGGAAATTTTACTTCCTTTTTATTTTGTTGGTTCGCTTTCTTAATTTTATTCAGTTCAACTATAAAAGTAACGTAGTTTTACAACTCGGGCTTCTCGGTTGAGCCTGTTACCTCATTTGAACCTGTTTAGGTTCTAGTATAAGCTTGGATCATTTGCTTAAAATTCATTTAATCAATTCAGCCAGTTGAGTTAACTGAATAGATGTAGATAACAAATAAATAGCGAATAAACAAATGAGTGAGAACTTAATTGATCAGTAAAGCTATCATCATAACCATCGTAGGCTTGTCTTAGTTAAGTTAACAAATCAGCAATTTCATAATTACCTGACTTATTACTTTGTGTCAAATTTGATGAAGATGATGATTTTTTTCTTTCTCGGTTGCTTTTATGTTGTTTCGTGAGTCGATCTGTTGCTCTTTACACGATCTATTGATCTGTCGAATTTCAATCGATTTTCAAAACGATATGTCGAATTTAGATCGGTGGAATTTAGTTGATCTGTCAAGTCGATCGGTAGATCCGTTGCGCTAAATGTCGATTCGTCGATCTATCGCTTTTAAGTCGATCTTTCATGTCGATACATCGTCGATCTTTCATGTCGTCAAGTCAATCGGTCGATCTTTCATGTCGATTTCCTTAGTCGGATACTTGGGCTATGTAAGTCATTTTCCTACTCGGCGTATTCAGCCGAGCAGTTAAGTTGTAGTAGAATCGTCGAAATCCCCATAGGTTAATTGTCGAACTCATAGTAACTGAATCATCAAAGCAGAATTCATTGTAGAGTAGAAATATTTGAGTCCTGCTCAAACAATAAATGTAATTAATTGATGAATGTTAATTTACAACAATAAAATCATAATTCAAAATTAAGCTTTTAAATGTAGTATTTTCTGAGATGCCCTGAATTCCAGGGATGAGGTAGTTCCTTGCTCCCAAGTTGCTTCAGTCGGTAAGTTCCTTTTCTGGTGTACCCGAGCACTTCATATGGTCCTTCCCAGTTCGGGCCCAGTTTACCTTCTTGCGGATTCCTCGTGGATTGATTTACTCCTTCAGCACAAGATCTCCCACAGCAAAATCTCTCAGTCGGACCCTAGAGTTGTGATATTGGCGCATCCTCTGCTGGTAGGAGGCCATTCAAATTGCAGCTTGTAGTCTCTTCTCCTCCAGCAAATCAATCTCTTCGTTTAGTAATTCTCCGTTCTGATATGGATCGAAGAACAGTGTTCTGTGACTGGGAAGACCAATTTCGACTGGAATCACTGCTTCGGCACCATAAGTGAGTAAAAAGAGGGTCTGTCCGGTTGGAGTTCTAGCGGTTGTTCTGTAAGCCTAGAGGATGTTCGGAAACTCATCTACCCAGAGCCTTTTACCTTTCTCTAGCTTTGTTCTGATGATCTTGAGGAGAGATCTGTTGGTAACTTCGACTTGACCATTAGCTTGAGAATGCTCAGGAGAAGAATAGTGGTGACCAATCCCCAATTCTTCACATAACTCGTTGAACTGCCTCCCCTCGAATTATTTTCCATTGTCAGTGATAACCACCTTTGGTATACTGAACCGACACACAATATTCTGCCATAAGAACTTCCTCATATTCTGTTCTGTAATGCTCGGGAGGGCCTCAGCTTCTGCCCACTTCGTGAAGTAATCAATAGCAGCCACTGCAAATTTCCTCTGTCGTTTCCCCAAAGGGAGTGGCCCAACAATGTCGATTCCCCACTGTGCGAACGGCCAAGGGCTTTGGATAGGCGTTAGTTCCTGAGCTAGCAGCCTAGGGATATTGAAAAACCTCTAGCACTTATCACACTTTGTCACAAACTCCCAAGCATCTGCTTCTATGGTAGGCCAGTAGTAGCCTGCTCTTAAAACTTTTCCAGCCAGTGAACGACTTCCTGAGTGGTTGCCACAGACCCCTTCATGGATTTCCCTCATAACATAATCAGCCTGTTGCGCATTTAGACAGCATAACAAAGGAAAGCTGTTTCCTTGCCTGTAAAGGATCCCATCCATGATTAGGTATCTGCTTGCTCTGTGCTGAACCCTCATTACTTCATTCTTGTCTTCTGGCAGAGTATTGCTTTCTAAGTATGCTCTGATCAGTTTTGCCCATTCAGCGTCATCTTCCACACAATTAATTTCTAGGGTCAGGATACTCAGGGAGAGAAGAATTTCAATTGGCACTTCCGAATTTTCTTCTCCTGAGGATGCAATCCTGGCTAGTCGATCAGCCTCCTCATTTTCGAGCCTTGGAACTTTTTGCAGAAGGAACTTTGAAAACATCCTAGACAGACTTCTTGCTCGTTCACAGTATTTGGCCATTTGCTCCCCTCTAGCCTCATAATCTCCTTGCAACTGCTCGACCACCAGCTAAGAGTCACTATGAACTTTTATTTGTTCTGCCCCCATTCTTCGGGCCATGCGGAGGCCAGTCAAAAGAGCTCCATACTCCGTAACATTATTCGTGGCAGGAAACTTGAAGCGCAGAGCGTACTGGAACTTATAGCCCTCTGGAGAAATGAGAACTATTCCAGCACCACTCGAATTATTAGTTGACGAGCTTTCAACATTTAAAATCCAAAAATCATCAGTGTTTTCATTGGGGGCAGGGTCTTGCGGTGTAGTTGTAAACTCGGCAATGAAGTCTGCCACAGCCTGCCCCTTTATTGCAATCCTCGGCCTGTACTGGATGTCGAACTGGCTCAGCTCGACCGACCACTTCATCAACCGACCAGAGGCCTAAGGCTTCTGCAGAACATTTTTCAGAGACTGGTCTGTTAGGAGAACGATTGTGTGAGCTTGGAAGTAGGCTCTCAGTCACCTAGCTGCCGTTACAAGAGCAAGGGTCAGCATTTCTATCTTTGGATAGCGTTCTTTTGCTCCATGTAGGGCCTTGCTCGTGTAATAAACCGGCTTATGAACTCCTTCCTCCTCTCGAACAAGCGCCGAACTGACAGCTGTGGATGAAACAGCTAGGTATAAATATAATTCTTCCCCTGGAGCCGTTCCGCTAAGCAACGGGACAGACCCCAGATACTGTTTTAATTGTAAAAAGGCCTCTTAACACTTGGCAGTCCACTCAAAAGCCTTTCTGAGCACTTTGAAGAAAGGGTGGCACTTGTCTGTTGATCGAGAGATGAATCTGTTTAAGGCTGCCACTCTTCCTGCCAATCTCTGAACCTCTTTTGTTGTCCGAGAGGGCTGCATTTCCATTATTGCTCTGACCTTCTCTGGATTTGTTTCGATCCCTCGGCGAGAAACCATAAATCCGAAGAACTTGCCAGATGCAACCCCGAACGCACATTTGGCAAGATTGAGCTTCATTCCATACTTCCTTAGAGTGTTGAATGTTTCTTGTAGATCTGCCACATGAGAGTCAGCCCTTCTACTTTTTACCAACATGTCATCTACGTAGACCTCCACATTGCATCCAACTTATCTTGCAAACATCCTGTTCATCAGTCTTTGATAAGTTGCCCCAGCATTTTTCAATCCAAAGGGCATCACATTGTAACAATAAAGCTCTCGGTCGATGATGAAGGCGGTATGTTCCTGGTCCTACTCGGCCATTTTTATTTGATTGTATCCTAAGAATGCATCCATAAAGGATAGCATTTCATGGCCGGCTATCGAATCAACCAATAAATCAATAGATGGCAAAGGAAAACTATCCTTTGGACATACCTTATTCAAATCAGTAAAATCAACACACATCTGCCACTTGCCGTTGGACTTCTTCATCATTACAACATTAGACAGCCAAGTGGGGTATTGCACTTCCCGAATAAACTTCGCCTTTATTAAATTTTCAACTTCCTCAGTAATAACTTCATTCCGCTCGAGGCAGAAAACTCTCCTCTTTTGTTTTATTGGCCGAGCAGTCGGGAAGATGTTGAGGTGATAGACAATCACACTTGTGCTTATCCCTGGCATATCTTCGTGAGACCAAGCAAAGACATCCAGATTATTCATCAAAAAATTCTTTATTTCTGCCTTCAACGGCTCTGGTGTCTCTACCCCCATCTTTATTGTTCTTCCCTGGTCGGGAGAGCCCACTTCCAGATCTTCCATCTCTCATTCTGGCTCCCCCCACCTTATTTCCTCTTCGTCTCGCACCTCAAGCCCATCTATTACCAGGTCTTCTCTGGGGGTTTCTTCCTTCAATGAAGTCATGTAGCATTCCCGAGCAACCTTCTGATCTCCCCTTGCACATCTGACTCCATCTTCGGTCGAAAACTTGACCAGAAGATAGTACGTGGATGTGATAGCTCGGAATTGATTGAGGGTTGTTCTTCCCAAGATCACATTGTACGCCAAAGAACAATCTACAACTAGAAAGATGATCATCTTTGTAGACTGGTGTGGCCCTTCTCCCAGAGTGACTGGCAGAGCGATCGAGCCGAGCGGTACTACTCGGTCTCCAGTGAATCCGACCAGTGGGGAAGATACGGGCTTTAACCTCTCTCGCCCGATCTTCATCTTCTCAAACGCCCCCCAATATAGAATGTCCGCCAAGCTGCCACTATCAACCAAAATCCTCTAGGTCTTGAAGTTGGCGATAATAGTAGAGTTAATTAAGGGGTCGTCGTGAGGCTGGCAAACCTCATTTGCCTCATCATCTGTAAAAGTGATTGGTCGGTTATCACCTTTAACCCTCTTTGTCAGTCGGTCGGCCACATAAATCTCTTGCTGCTTGCTCAGCTCCCGAGCATATTTCTTCCGGGCAGAGGAAGATTCCCCCCCAGCTGTAAAACCTCTAGATATCACCCTTATTTCTCCGATCGGCTGCTGATTGGGCCTGGCTGGGTTGGGGGCTTACCTCTCGGGATCTCTTCTCCTCGGACTTCGGCGGTCGAGGGATCTCCGATCGGGCCTTCTGTTATTGCGACTCAGAATGTAACGACCAAGCCTCTCCTGACGCACAAGCTCTTCAACACGCCTTTTGAGGTCAAAACACTCCTCTGTGTCATGACCATGATCTCGATGATAATGGCAGTACTTTGTTTGGGATCGAGTTTCCGCCGGAGCCACCATTGGTGCCGGCCATCTGAAATCGGGACAGTGCTGAATCTCTAAGAGCACATTTTCGAAGCTCGCATTCAACGGAGTATAGGTTACTTGACCATCGAATCTCTGGTCACCAAACCTCCTATCATCGAACCTTCGATTATCAAACCTTTGTGGCCCCCGGTCAGGTCGGCTATCAAACCTCCGGTTCTTGGAGTCCCTATTGCCTCTGACATTGTCCAAGTCACTCTGCCTTTTCTTCTCCGATTTGGAACTTGAGGTTCTCTCGGCATCCTTTCTCACCTTCATTGCATCCTCCACGTTGATATATTTCTGAGCTCGGAATCTGAGCTCAGCCAGGTCAGAGGGTGGCTTCTTTACCAGAGATGCCATGAACTTGGGCGTCCTCAACTCACTCATGAAGGCAGTAAGGACTACCTTCTCATTAGCTTCGTCAACTTCTAAAATCTCCTTGTTAAATCTTCCCACATAGTCCCTCAGCGGTTCATCCCTCCCCTGTCTGATAGTGAGAAGATGGGTGGCAGGTCGTCTTTGCTTTTGACCACCGATGAAGTGGCTTAAAAAGAGCTTGCTAAGCTCAGCAAAAGTGGCGACTGTGCCCGACTTTATCTTTGAAAACTATGTGTGGGCAACTCCCTTCAATGTCGCCAGAAAGACGCGGCACATGATCTCATCCGGATAAGCATGGATGAGCATCAACGTCTTGTATGTCTCCAGATGATCCAATGGATCTTGCGACCCATCAAATGACTCTAGCGTCGGCATTTTGAACTTCGCCGGTAAGGGATAGGCCATTACAGCCTGAGTAAACAGGGAGTCGGTGTTACCTAGCAGGTTTTCCACCACATTCGGCGCCTTAACCGTTGCTAAGACTCCTTCCATTTGAGCCTGCATGGCTCTAAACTACTCCTACCATAGATTGGCTTGAACATCCCTTATGCTGGTGGCTTCTCCCCTTGACGCATCTCCATGTTGAACAAGGGGGATGACAGGTCCAACAGTCCTTTCTCTCCTCCTGGACTCTTCTGGGAGAACATTCTCCCCCATAAATCCAACCCTCGGTGCCTGAGGAGCTTCACCAACCCCTATTCTAACACCAACAGGAGCGTTAGCCTCTCAGGCTCCTCCCGGAGTCTCATTTCCTTCTATCAGTTGCTCCACAATACCCCCGTTGTTTACTCCATTTCCCTGGGAAACCACAGGAGGTGGAGCCACTGCAGCTGGTGGTGCAGCGTTCATTCGCTACAACATTGTCTGATTCTGGGCCATCAATGTCTGTATGACAGCCATGATTTCTTGCATCTGCCTCTCCATGGAACTGATTCTCTCGTCATTCTGGTTCTCCATTTCTACAGTAGGCTGGGATTGAGGTTGAGTGTCAGTTCTGGATCTTGTTTGGACCATAAAACCAGCGAGAAAGAAATCGGATTCCCACAGACGGCGCCAACTGATAACACAGTAAATCAGGATGAGTACTGGGTGATCCAAATCAGGTCCGGGTCGTCGCGGATTGCTGCCTTAACACCGGTGTGGTGCCTGCCAAAGAGCCTCCGATGCTTAAGTTAGCAAGAAAGCAGAGACAATATTTCGGCAGAGTAACAGTAAGGCAAATGTAATAATCATCTACCTGTGCACCGGAGGTGATAGTATTTATATGTATATGCTGAGCCTGCATGGATAATGTGTATATAAGTAGTACAGAATCATACTTACTATTCAATCAGGATTTGCCATATGTATTCAGGGATCCCCATGTTGATATCACTCGATTAGTTATCAAAACCGTTAGTGGGTAGGCCTCATCCCTGCAAGCGAGAATCACGGGATATTCCAAAGAGTGGCCATACACGTGACCATGACGTCAGTATCCTTATCGTATATAAAAGGATCAGACCAATCTTCCAACCGCTTGGTCGGTCGATCGAGCTCGTGTACCTAAGGTCAGGCATGAATGCTTGATCAGTCTGGTAATGTCAGTTGGGCTTGTTCGGGTATGATCTTCGGTCGGTTATAGCGTTCGGTCGGTCGGGTCGGTCAAGTACAACTATTCGGTCGGGTTCACCCTATCAGTTGATGCTTGGTCGTTGAGCATATATTTATTATTACATATATTCAAGACGCCCATGTGATGATTTTCGGTCAATAAAAAAAAAAAAGAATTTATCATATATATGTACGATGTTAAACGATCTAGAGGGATTTTGGGAGTATTTGGTTTGTAAAAGAATAAAAAAATTTAAAAATCTTTAAAAATTATTTCATTATATGCATTTTGAACTCATACCTTATCTCAAAAAGTTTCAATATTTCACTAAAAAAAATAAAAAATCTGAAAAAAGGTTAATCGAATTGATAATTTTTTTTAACAATCATATTTTTTGAATTGAAAGCTTTCAAACAAGTATCATTGTCACTATTTTATACTAATTTTTTTGAATCCGTAGAAATGGATTTGGGAAACCGTTCCCACAGGTTTGCTCTAGCAGTACAAAAATGTCACTATCATTCTCCAAAAAACTCTATTAGATGCTAAATACCTAAAATCAATTCAAACTACATTTTTATTTATTTATTTTTATTTTTTATCAATCCAAAAGCTACCTTCAAATTATTTATATTTTACAAAGATGCTTCCTAGTATTGAGAGCCATTTTTGTAGGCTTGCAGTCCATATTGGCATTGAACTAATTTTTGTAGACTTGCAGTCAAGTGGTGGATCTTGAAACTTTCAATTACCTGCAATGTTTTTTATTTTTATTTTATTTCTTCTTCCTCTCATTTTTTCTTTATTTTTATTTTTTATTTTTTTGTTTTTTAATTTTTTTACCTGAACAACTTATCCAAGACAAGCCTATTGCATATTCTCTTAGATTACAAACTCATTGGAGATTGGCAAACATTCATATTTGTCGATTTCGAGTAAATCTCAAATTACAAAATATTACTATAACAATAAGAGTGATAAATAGAAAGAATTCTACAATGTTTCTAATGTTTTTGACGAAATTCAAACCATTATTAGTGGTTTCTTTCAATTTATCATTACTGTAGTGCTCTTTCAAAAAACACTTCTGTTCAGTAGTAAAAAATATCACTAAATTGTTTATCACATCCACAAAAAATGAATGAAAATCAAGTCTACAATGAATACAAGTCAAACCGATCACAATCCTTCCAATGTTTAAGTCAGTAGGGGCTTGAGAGAATAAGGAAGTAAATTCAATAGTAAAGAAATGTACAATAGTGAACATACATGAATTTGAAACTAAGTGTGTTATTTATAGAATAGCCATGGAATAAATTAATATCAAAATAATAGAAAGAAATTATTGCTGACAACTTTTAAATATTGCATCTAAACTTAACCTCTATGTATAAGGATATGCAGTGTAGTTTTACCTAGTAAACCTAGGGTCGAATCCACAGGAACTTAAAGTTTTAGTTCTAGGTTTCCAAGGTATATTTTATTCACTACCTACTATTCAAATAATAGGGTTTTCAGTTTAAGGTTTTCGATTTTTCTTACTATAATTAATGCAAATTATTATCGACGATAGAAATTTAAATGAACTCAATACCAAGCATGAATTTAATATTAAAAATAAAAATAGCAATTAAACAGACTAAGATTTAATTTAATTAGCGAATGAACAATTTGGATGTGAATCTTGATTCAACACTTTAAATCTAAGTGGATTGGTTACTAGTTGTGTGAAGTGCTTTTCTTTTCAACCTAAATTTCACGTGGAGAAAAAATAGGCCAGAAAATTATTTTCTTCAAAATTCATTTACTCTTTAACTCAATCTTATACACACGTCAAGGAAAATAAGATCAAAAAATTTTCTTTCAATAATACTAGGGTTTTTTAGATTTAACTCTTTTATCTTAAAAATACTAGAGAGATTTTATAGCACCAAAAGTTCTTACCAAGGATTACAGAGAACATAGTCAAGAAATCCCATTTTCAAATGATTTTGAAATAAATAGAATCAGATCCTAAAGTAGTAGACATATATATTCACGTTTACATGTACATACATATCTACGCATATCACATAGTTCATAACTAACCACTATTCCTTGAATGATTGAATCAAGAACAAGAAATCTAGACTAACATTGTTGAAACAATATTCAAACACACAAAAAGTTCAAAAACAGAAACTAAAGACATTATACTAAAGCATGAAAACAAATACTGTACTTTGAAGTTGAAAGAAAGCAAAATCTGCTAACTATAAAGTATGTCATCATGCCTTTAATCAACCAAAACCCTACTTGCATGCTATTAAGACAATGAAAATTGAAGTAGAAGAAGTTCTAGAAAAAATGTGCCCATAAGGCTACAATATTTCTATTTACATTATCCAAAAATTAAACTCTAAAAGTAAAATCAAAGTGCATATGCACCACTGGTGTCTAAACTACACGATCGAGTTGTCCGAACACCAGTGAGTTTTGAAATCCTGGTTTATTCTTCAATAGGCCTCCTTTTTGGTGCTGTCCCGATCGAGCGTCGAAGTGTTCGGATAGTAGTGGCTTCTTCAGGTTTATCATCGCTACTTATTACAATCACCTCCTCATTTTTCCTACATTTTGAAAACAAGAAACTATAAGTGTTGAAATATAAAAAAAAAATAACTAAAAATCAATAAAATAAATGCATGTTTTCTATTCTAAATAATGGTTCGTAATTACACTTTTCAAATATAATTACACCCTCTAACTTAGACATTGCTAGTCCCTAACAATGATATTATTGAAATAAATTTAAATACTACTCTATTCTTTTTTGTTAGGAACATGGCTACACTTAGTTATGTGTAGCAAGTCTTTTAAACCTATACATTACCCTTAATAAACGAGTGAAATCTCGTGAGAGTTTGCAATGAATATACTAACAAAATTCTTAAATTAGTATCAAAGTCAATTATCAACCAATCAAATTTTCATGGTTTAGTCCCAGTAATAAATAACTTATATAATCTAGAAATCGAATAAACTCTTTTTCAAACTAATGCACTTAACCACTTTCAATTTCCTCATTTACAATGTATTAGTTAATATTACTCATGCAAACAAGTTATCAACTATGGTTCAAATAAAACATTGGAATAAACTTCATAGCTTTGGAATGACACAAATTCAGCCTATCCAAATAGAAATGGATGCGATCATGAGGAACAAAGTAAAACTGACAAATGAATTCGTATGATCTAATTCAATTTAAAGGTTTGATGGGATATCCACAATATACATATATACCTCACACAATTTGTGTGCGAAACCAACATACTCGGATGTCACTTAACTAATGTAAGTTAGTTTTCGAAAAAAATAAAACAATTATGTGTACCCAAGACCAACACACTTGGGTCTTGGTAGGATGCCCATAAAAAGAATATTTTTAAATAGAAATGGAATTTCTAAAACATTTGTTCAAAAATAATGTTAAAATTGCATGTATAAAAATTGCAGAACTGAGCCGACAGCCGAAACAAGAAATCCAGTGAAAGTGACATTGAAGCATAGAATAGTCAGTAATAAACACGAATTTCCATTGAAAATTTTCTTTCAATCAGCCCTAAAGATGATTTCAACACCCTCATTATACTATTTCAGGAAAGATTTGAACCTAGGGCTGATTTGAAATTTGCCATTCCATAGCTCCCACTTAGGGTAAAAGAACTTACCTAATATCTGAAATGGTGTGAATGAACTTGAAGAATGATGGAATTTTTCCTTGGAATCATCACAATAGAGCACGAGGAACACAAAATCGAGTGCGCGAGAGAACGATTTTAGAGAGCTTTTAAAGATTATAGGGTCAAATTTATGAAATAAGAAATATTTAAAACACTCAGACAAGTTGTAGTGTCTGGATCGCCAATAAGGTGTTTGGACAGCATAGGCGATGGAATAATTTTAAATATTTATTAT
This sequence comes from Pouteria glomerata, assembly GCA_035590655.1. Taxonomy (NCBI): domain Eukaryota; kingdom Viridiplantae; phylum Streptophyta; class Magnoliopsida; order Ericales; family Sapotaceae; genus Pouteria; species Pouteria glomerata. The sequence goes on from JAVXUM010155462.1 coordinate 13,431, forward strand.
GGCTCTGGTGTTTGGACAGCACTATTAGGGTGTCCGGATAGTAGTGAGCTAGAAACTTAAAAAAAATGCAACACTAATAAGAATGTCCAAACAACACGATCATGGTGTCCAGACAACAGTAACAAAGAAACTAAGTTTCGGAAGAAAAATAAATGAAACAAAATTGACCTAACGGACCACTAAATAAACTAACTCTCTAGAAAAAATAAAAAACAAACCAATAATGTCACGGCTTGGATCCAAGGACCCGAGGACTGAGTGATAAATATGCAAATTATGGATAATTGGTCACAGCATCAGAGCATACATAACAGTTATGCAATAGGACC
>JAVXUM010155515.1:0-13753 GCA_035590655.1 Pouteria glomerata
CACAGTTTCAGTTTTCATTTCAGGAAAGAAAAACGACAACAGAAAACACAAAATAAAAAACGGTAACAGAAAAACGACAGCGTTGTCAAACGGCCCCTTAATATGTTTATATTTTTTTTTCTAAAAAAATTAAAACTTAAATAGAAAAATATAAAAAAAATGTATTTTCACTCTCTTTTTTTGTTGCAAACATTTTATTAATTTTAAAATTTTATTTTTTTTGTTACATCACATTAAAATAAATTATTTTATTCAAATATTGAGTAAAAAGAATTAGGAAAGTTAAATGCATTTGATGTGATGTAACAAAAATAAAATAATTTTACTTGAGTAAAACTTTACAGGGGCAAAGACAAAGTATCTTCATTTGGAGAAATTCGTCCTGGCACTCGTGGTGGCTTCCCGAAAATTGGCTTATTACTTTCATGCCCATACTGTCCAGGTAGTCACTGGCCAATTGATTAGCCAAGTGCTGAAGAAAATAGATATAACTGGGAGAATGACCAAATGGTTTATGGCTCTTGATATATATCATATAAAGTTTGTGCTAAGGACAACAATCAAAGCTTAAGTTTTGGTAGATTTTATAGCAGAATTCACTCCATCAACTCCTCAACAGGCACAAGAAGTATGGATGTTAAATATCAACTTCAAGGGCAAGGCATCTGCACTAGCATAGCAAATTGAGGTCGATGGGTCTTCATCAAAGAAAGGAGTTGGTGTCAGGGTAGTGTTAACAACCCCTGAGGGAGTAATCATTGAGTATGCCATTAAGTTAAGGTTCGAGATGACCAACAATGAGGCCGAGTACGAGGTACTCTTAACAGGATTAGATATTGCTTGGCGGCTATTTGCACGGAATGTATTAATCAAAACGAACTCTCAATTAGTGGCCAACCAGCTAAAAGATGAACACGAAGATAAAAATGAAAAAATGACAGGGTATTTAGAGCTAGCAAAAAGTTAGTTGGATGGTTTTAACGTCATTAGATTTGAGTTGGTTAGCCATGATCATAATGCCGCCTTGGCAATGTTAGCTACCTCCCCGAGCACGAGATTGAGCAATATTGTCTTCATTGAGGTCATGGAGAGGTCAAGCATATCAAATGGAGCAATTGTAAATTGCATTATTACCAACTCTTCCTAGATGGATCTAATCATTAATTATCTAAAAGATGGTGTTCTTCTCGAAGATAAAATAAATGCTAGAAAGTTGAGAGTAATGGCAACCAAGTATCCTTTACTGGTCCTAATCTTCTTTGTGTCCATACAGATAAAGTTCAGGATTTTGTCTTTGAATTGCATGAAGGAATTTGTAAAGCCCACACTAGGGGTAGGTCTTTGACTCACAGAGCCGTTACTAAAGGTTATTGGTGGCCTAAAATGGGGAGAAATGCTCAAACTTATGTCAAAAGGTGCAAGAAATGAAAAAAGTTCTCCCCCGTCCCACACCAGCTTACTTGGGAGCTTAGCCCATTGACCAGCCCATGGCTCTTTGCATAATGGGGACTGGATATAATTGGACATTGCTTGTAGCTTTTGGAAATCAAAAATGGTTAGTAGTCGGCACTGACTATTTCACAAAGTGGGTGGAAGTAGAACCCCTGGTTCACATCAAAGATGCTAATACAATCCAATTTGTCTGGAAGAATATCATCATAAAGTATGGTATCCAAAGGATGCTGGTCACTGATAATGGGATGCAATTCAAAAGTGTTCCATTTAGAAATTATTGCTCGAGCTACGACATAAAGAATATTTACTTAACTTTAGCATATTCGCATAGTAACAGGCAAGCTAAAGCCTCTAACAAGATCATTCTCAACGGCATCAAAAAGAAGCTTGAAGCAATAAAATGAAGATGAGTGAAAGAACCCCCTTTAGTTTTATGGACTTATAGAATTACTTTAAGGAGATCAACTGGAGAAACCCTTTTTTCGCTTGCTTATGGAATAGAAACGGTAATCCTATTGAAAATTGGTATGCCAACTATCCGTACGACTGCTTTTGATCAAAGGGGGAATGATAGAGCAATGGAAGTAAGTTTGGACATACTTGAAGAAAAAAGGAAAATGGCAACCATTAAATTGGCAGCTTATCAACAGGAAGTTAAGAAAAGGTTTGCAAGAATGTTAGTCCTTGAAAATTCAAAGTTGGGGATTATGTTCTCTAGAAACTGATGGAAGCAAAGAAGGATCCTATTGAAATAAAGCTTGGAGCTAATTGGGCGGGGCCATTTCAAATGACAGAGGTGCTCGGTAATGGAGCTTACAGACTTATGGATACGAAAGGAAAACCCGTGAAGAGATCATGGAATGCTACCCACTTAAGGGTATTTTATGTTTAAGAAATCTAATGTTCTGTTTGTCCTATGATTAATAGCCTGTTTATACAATGATTGTTAAGAAATGGTAAACAAAAGCTCTAAAAATGTACAAAAAAATTTTGCCTCACCAGTTTACACTGGTGCAGGTTCTGAAAAGTATTGCCTCACCAGTTTACACTGGTGTGGGTTCATAAAAGTATTGCCTCATCAATTTATATTGAGATAGGTTCAGAAAAGAATTACTTTGCTAGTTCTTACTAGTTCAGAAAAGCATCAGTTCATTGGTCTCCATTGATGTAAGTTTGGTGAAGTACTATTCCTTTGGTTCTTATTGTAATGAGTTTAAAAAGAGTTAATCTTGAGGTTCTTCTTAACGTTTGGATATAACGTTGACTGTTCTGACCACGTCTTGTGTGGTCGGTTGCCTAAAATTTAAAGGGATGGCAAATATCCGATCATAATTATTGAAGGCTTGGTATCCCTAATCTCTCTTTTAGAATCCAATACTTAATATGTAAAAGATTAAATTCATCCACGAAAGACAGGTTATGCTCCGCTTAATTAACAATAATATTCCTTCTCAAAACTTCTTTGATTCTAGTACTTGAAGTAAGAATGAAAGCTTAAACATCTACAATTTCCACAAAGGAAAAAGTTATAAAAGACAAAACAATATTTAGAAAATCCTTTGCTTAGCAACTAACAAAATTACTTTGCATCGTACAAGCTACGAGTCATTACACAAGAGAGTTTTTATGACAGGTGAATAATCTCAAGTGCATGTATAACGAAGCAACAACTGTGAAGTCCTATAAGAGTTATTAATGTGATGAATTTGGGTTGCCTTTAGTAATTCTATCGACGATTTCACTAATGAGTTCCTCGTCAGCCCTGATTACTATCTTCTCAGTAAGAGAAGCAAGGAGCTCTTCAGTTTTCACCAAAATAAGTATCACTGAAAGTTTAAGATTAAACAAACTAAAATCAACCAAGCAGGGCAGGATAGAATGTCAAGAAAAGCCAAGTAGAAAATACATTCATTAGAAATGTTTGATTTGTTACGTAGTGAGTCCAAAAGTTACAATTGAAGAGAGCGAAAAAAGAAAAACTAAAAAAACCACGAGCCTCACTCTACTACATGTTCAGTTTCGTTTTGTTGAAGAGAAAAAGGTATTCCCTTGGCCACTTTTGCCATCTTAGAAAGTGTCTTTTGATCTTCGTGGGTAGAAGTGTCCACGGTAGAAGGAGAAGCCCCTTGAAGTTCATCGTTCTGGTTGATTTATTCTCCTTCTCCCTTGGGAAGAATTTCTCTTTCTTTATTAAAAAAGATTCCTTGGGTTTTTCAAAACTGAAGAGGGGAATAGCACTCTCGGGGTTAGGAAATGGCATTTCCCTGTATGTTTGGGAGGAGGGATCGATTTTTATTTTTTGCATTGCAACCTCCCAACCATCAAGGAAGTATTCATTCTTAGCATCTTCCATTTGGCTTATGAAATCTTTCCGTTGTTCCTCGAGATCTTGGGTAGCCTTGACCTCGGTGTCCTTTAAATCACGTTCTTTTTTTTTCAAGGCCTTAGAGTGTGTGCCATTGCTTGAGTATGTCCTCCCTCAAGCTAGAGTTTTCTAGCTTGGACTTTGCAAGCTTGGCTTTTACCCTATCATGCTTGACTTGGACTTTGGTGAGCTCGCTTTCATGGCAGCAGCTTGAGCTATCTTTTCAACCAGTTCTTCATCATTTTTTACCACACGGTTCTTCTAGCCTCAGCCTTCATGTTTGTAGCCCTTACCTCTTTCTCTAGAGTTCGGACTTTTTCCTTTAAACTCTTGACGTAACTGTCTCCACAACCAATCCTTTAATATAGGTCACAAGCTCTATTCATCAGCTTCGACGAATATAAAGTAGACTGTAAGGTTAAGGAGCAGAACATCTAATCAGATAGACACCTATAAAAACTAAATGTAAACAGAAACTGAAAGAATGCTTACAGTGATCATGTTCTTCAAGCATTTGGTTCAGGTCTTCTATTCTATATTTCCTCGCATCCTGGTGATCACGAGGGGTGAAGATGTTGCTAAGGAGCTCATTTGGATGGTGTAGAGTCAATTCTTAGATCGTGAATGGACGGCCAGAAGGAAACTTCAAACTAGAAACTTAGATTTTTAGGAGAAATGGGGGAGCATCTTATACTGGATTCCATGGGTATATAGTACGAAGAGGGACAAAATCTGGGTTATCTCCCCTAGTTAGGATTGAGCTTGAAGGCTCAAAAGAACTTTTAGGACCCTCTGTTTGGGCAGGGAGCACCTTGGCAGAAGGATGAGTAGAGCTTAAACTTCAATCTACTTTTGTTTTTTCTTCGCTGTGGGGTTTTCCCCCTCAACTCAAGAAGGAATGTTGCAGGCATCTTACTGGTTGGAGATGATAATCTCAGAGCTTTTTTTCTTTCGGGCTTTTTCTTGAGCCCTTTTTCAGCCTCTTCCTTTTTTTTTAGCTGCCTCAGCCTTTTTCCTCTTGGAATTCTCTTCGGCGAGCTTCTTAACATTGAATTTTTGGGCCATCTCTTCAAAGTCTACAATGTGGCTGGGGACTTGTCCTTCCTCTTGCCCAGTGAGAGAAAGAAATTCTATTGACAAGGTCAAAAGATGAGGGATGGTGATATGCTTGATCGGAACGGCAATGCTTCATATTGGGTTCCAAGCTGAGTAGTGAGTGTGGTAGTAGTCCCATTTCTTCTATTCACTCTAGTTGAACCACTAGTGAAGAGTATCGCTAGCACTTCCGGTAAAAAGTACTGGTAGAAGGGAAATGAAAGATTTGTAGCCTGGCACAAAGTTGAACAGGAAAGGTGCCGACCTCACAAACAGATATATATCTAGTCCACCGAGGAACTTCAGAACTTCCTCAATATGGGCGTGGTCGTCAAGACTTCCCTTTCCCTAAGATTTCTTGGCTCGATCGTCTGCAGGATAAAAAGATCGATTAGAGAACATATAAAAGAAATTTTAGAAAAAAAAAATTCACTTGCACCATCGAAGCTGTCTGACCTAGGCCAAGCAATCCAATAGTAATGGGAAGGAAATGATCTTCCTCAGGGTCATGCATGTACTACCTCATGACAATGCAGAGGTCATCTTCTAACCCTTTGGTGTTGTCCGGAGGCATGTGGACCAAGGCTTTCTCAGGCCGTGACTTCAAGTATCATTTTTCTTCATTCTTCCTAACTTTTTAAATGTTGTAGCAATATAACAGGTTCCATTCCAAGAGATGGAACCCGTAGCGACGATTAATCTCATTAACCCCATTCACGATTCTATAAAAGTTATGTATGGCGTGTTTGAGGGAGAGACTCGTCCTTTGAAAAATTTGACAGAGGAATCGAGAGACAAGAAGCCTAAGTCCTCTTTTGGTTATGGTAACTAGGGGGAGCACTCCTATTTCATGTTCTAACTCTTTAGCAAGTCGAATATTGGCGTTCTCAGGAATATTGAACCTTTGTTTTAAGGCTTCAATTCCCTCCCTCTTTACTTCCTCTGCTAGTTTACCCATTGTTTTAAATGAAAAGAAAACTTAGCAATGAGAAGCAAAAGACGGCAAAATCAAAAGATTCACCAAATGAAGATTTGAGATTGAAGGAAAGGAAGCTTAGCAGAGGAAAGGTCAAAATTACAGGGAGAGTTAAGGCATAGGAGTTGCAGAAAGTTTTAACAATGGCAATCCAGTGAAATAAATATGTATACGTATATGTCAAAGGAAGATAAAAATGAGAGAAAAATGGCAAAATTCGTATTTAATATTTAGGTTTTAAATGATGCTAGTGTGACAGGTGTAGCTGCCTTTTAGGGTTTCAAGGAGTTGAAGTTTATTCACACGCATTAGAAGATAGAGAGTCACTTATACTAGAAAACTAATTTGCCAATTAAAAGGTTACGCGTCAAAAGCTAAAATGGCAAAAGAAAGATATGAAAAGATTTCTTATTAAAAGGTCACTTTAACTTTTTGTCGTTTCTACTTTGCTCAAGCAATAATTTGTCCAATCAAGTGGGGGGATAATGTTGGTACAAAAACATCGAGACACGTGCCATTCTCTCGAGCAACGAATGGCTGAGCTGGAGCGTTATCAATTTTACGTGTCCCCAAGCACAATAACTGGGCCCCCATGTAAATAAGACACGGGGTAATGGACTTGGTTCATACATTACCTTCTAGTTCATTTATTACAATAAGTTTCATCTAGTTAGTTTCTCATTATTCAAAATGGCAAATTGATGTGACATTTATACACTCCTAATGTCCTAAACAATATTACATAATCTGATTTCTACCTCATCATATTTAATGCTATGTGATTGCCATTAAATGCAAAGTGATTTATCACACGAGTTAAATAGCCAAATGGGAAGGTAATGATTTCCTTAGGCAATTGCTATAATATTATATTAATTTTTGTATACCACAAAGAGGACATGTAGATTCAAATTCAAGTACGCTGATTATACTTGAAAAGTGTAATTACTAACTCGACAAATTAGGATAGAATGCATGCATTGCATTAATACGCTATGTAATTTGTTATTATTTATACTTATATGGTGTGTTTTCTTCGATGCAGTGAAAACAAGAACATTTCTTTGATAAGTGAAGAAGAAAATGAAGAAAAAGAAGAAGGAAAGCAACATGAAGCATCAATCGATGTTGAGAAAGGGACCGAGACCACGTCTGGAGCAAGAGAATTAAGCCAGGAAGTGATCCGAGTCGCGATGGTCTGGACCACTCTTTAGCCCGATCCAAACCAGGCGAATAAAAAGAGTTCCTGGTGAAGCCACGGTGGTCCGGACCACCTTTCAGCCCGATCTGGACCAGGCAAGTTCAGCATAGCTCCATGTGTTTTTTTTTCTAGGGTTTTGTTATGTCTATAAATACGAAACTTCTTTATATTCTTGGGGGACTTTTGTTTAGTCATTTAAGGGTTTAATTAGAGTTTGAAATTGTTTTATTCTTTGAGAGTTTCTGTGAAGTTTGGAAGATGTTTTGGCGATATACAACTACTATGTTTGGTTCTCTTTCTGTGGTTTTTGTTCTACGCTTCATGTTTAAACGTTCTTCGGAGTACGGTATCCTTTCATTCTAAATTTAATAAAAGATCTTTGTTTTTTTTTATGCTTTTCATTGTTTACTTTAAAAGTTTGGATTTGTCTTGAATGGTTGAATGTTATCTTGCATGAATAATTAAAACCTAGGGTTTATCTTTATTATTTTGTTTGTGTTAGTTTCAGCTTGCTTGTGATAGGTTATTTTTCATTTTGATTCATGATGTTTCTTGCAAAAATGATAGGCTAAAAATTCTCTATCCTTGATTTGGTATTTCAAAGTAGGGTGAAAGAATCTAGTTCACCTAAAACCCTAAGTGTATATATGCTTTGTATATACATAAATATATATATACCTTCTTTTGGACTTTATTTTGATTTACGAAATGATTTTCGCAAACAAAATTCTTTGTTCAAATTTGCTGAATCACTGAAAAAGGATTTTGATACTTTAAACTAATTTTTCAATCCTTTAACGTAAACAAAGTGAGTCCAAAACCCTGAAATTTTTAATAGAAAATTTTCCAATTCCGTAATCCAGTTGACGTGAATACGAAATTGAGTAAGTGATAATTTAAACTTTTAACGAAATATTTTTCGATTCTTATTTTCATAAAAAAACGTGAAATGTGAATTGTAGTGAAAAGAGGGGTTTAAGTTATAAGGTTGTCCTTCACTTGAAAATTGAACATCAAATCAAGGTTACATTCTCATTACTAGAATTTTATAAATTACTTGAATTGTTTTGTTTTGTTTTACTTCCTATTAGTTAAAATTAATTTCGTGTTCACTTTAATTATTGCTGTTTAGGAAATTTAGTAGAACATTCAACTCACAAAAAATCAAAACTTTCATTTTTCAACAAACTTAGAATTAGGAGGACTTAGAAGTAACCTAGAAACTAAAACATAAAATTCCATATGGATTCGAACCTAAACTCACTAGGTGAAACTACATCGCACAGCCTTATATTTGAGGGTTATTTCCAAACGCATATTTGAGAAACGGTCATACGCTCTCTATGATCAATAACTTTGTTATTCAATTTGTTTTGTTATTCTCCTAAGTCTTACTAATTTTAGCATTAGAGTGATTGTTGTCGGAGGCCCTTCTCGACCCTTTTGTTCTGACTTATTTTTTATTACAGGTTGAATTTCAGTGGTTTTCCGTGAATGTAGTGAGCATGTTTGGTGGTAATGTTTATTACCAAACAAATACAAAGTGTGTAAAAGTTATTATAATTTTTTTAATAAATTTGAACAACAGTGATTAACTCAAAAAACAATGTCATGCAGATGAATTTGTTTACGACCAAAACGTTTTCAGACTATTCGTAACAGATGTGGGCGAATTGAATAAAATGAGCCTCACGAATCACATTTTCGGCGGGTAAAAATGCTACATATTGACATTTTAACCCCAAAATCGTAAGTTTTTATTAAAAATCAACCCAAAAAGTTTTCTTTATTTGTGGTTGAAATAATAAATTGATTATAACTTATAAAGCTGATTCTGCCTCTCTCACGTACCATGTAATTCAACCACCTGTACATTCTAAGCGATTTTGATTTGTGATTTCATTTAAACAATGGTTTCGGACACTAACTTAAACCTGTCCCATTATGTGAAAGATCATGGTAATCTTATTATACCATGTTGACAAATAAATTTCATTAATGTATTTTTATTGTTTTTACTTCTACGGATGATTACTTTCTTAAATTTATATTTGAAGTGTTTTCGTTGTAAGAAAATATTTTGATTTAAAGATTTTATTATATTTGATTGGCCATATATTATAAGAATCGAAATGAAAAATTCCTATGAGCAGAAATCATTATATTTGATTGATATTTGATTAAGAATATGGAACATTCATCTTCTTAAATTTGTAAAATTATAAATTTTGTGTTTTAATATGGTACTTAACAACTTTGCAAATAATTAAAGAAACTCTCAGTAAAAAGTGAATTAAAAAGGACACACTCATTTGTTAAATATCTTTCTAAAAGAAAAAGGATAATATAATTTTTTTACTCATATTCTAATTTCAGTCTCAAATGTATTTATACATAACAAACGCTATTAAAAAGAATTCCATTACAATTTCCATTGATATATTAAACGTTAAAATTCTTTTACCATTCCGATTCTTGTTTTTATTCTTGTTGGCAATCAAACATAAGATAAGTTTTTTCAACCCAATCAAATCTACCCAATTAATTTAGGTAAGATTTGAGTATGAGTGATAGTCATATTGCTTCATGTCATGGCCTTCTTAAGGTGTGTAGACACATAACTTCTAGCCAATCAAATATTAACCAGTATTAGATCAAAGTTCATTAAATTGACAAATTAAATTTTGTCATGTGTCTTATGAGAGATTTCAACAAAATTACACAAGTGGACAAATTATAAGCCGCCATATGTAAAAGTGATGCAATCCTAAATATGACAAGGTTGACTAATAAAATTGAGCCATTTGTCAGCAGAGTCCATTGCTAAAGATAATTATTATTTTTTAATTTTTATCTCTTAAATAAATAAGAGATAATTAATTAAGAAATACAATATTATCGTAACTCTTTAATATTATGTTTTATTTAATGTCACACCCTAGGTCCGAGGGCCCGAGAGGTGAGTGATAAACGTACTGAATATGATAAATAAGGTAAAGAATATCAGAACTACACAACAGTCATGCAACGGACCCGCAAAACCTCCCCTACTATAGATGGTCTAAATGATTTAAAAACCTGAACCTGTAACAGTTTAAACCTGCTCATAATACTCACGCTGCATTCACAATCAAGATTATAAACATGTGTAGGACTACGCATTTAAATTCTATTTTTGTTTTTTTTTTTTACACAGCTTGGCCTTAAGGCCATTACATGTCAACAATTAAAATTTAATTTACATACCATTACAACTTGACTTTACAAATTTATACTCTCAAAAATAAATTACATTACAATTCTTTTTCCCAAAAGTACACTCACTAAATACAAAACCAAATAGCTATTCAAGGTTTCGAGATGCCAAGCACGTCTCCTAATCCTCCTGTGCGGGTCCTGCAATGACATCTGTAGAGACGTGAGCACGAACGACGTGTGTTCACGCTACTCACCATAACACGTATATGATGTAATGTATATGTATGTACATGTGCAAGGAATAATAATAATCAACAATCAAATAATCAAGTCCATAAAATGCAATGACATACAACGTTTCGGTTTCCATAAGCATAACTTGCGATACTATTAGGTTCGTTTAATTTTTGTTTATTTCACAATCATCTTACTCACAATCATTAGGGAGTGGGTACCTAAGGAATCGTACTTTAGGATCACAATCCAGGGCGACAATACCGCCATAATAAGTCAGAATACATAGTGTAATCACTTCGTAGGCTACTAACCTACTGGCATGAAAGCCAACCCTGCACAGGTTTAGGGGTTCTCAACCCTAGGGTATCTCAAGACCCTTTCTATTTTCCGTACCCCACGACCCCCGGCCACACAATCACATTAATCATTTCTCTTTCTTTTTTTTTTTTTTTTTTGTTAGGTTCATTGCATTAACGTGCATCCAAGGCCTACATTAACCATATTAGCTCAAAAGTACCCTAAAAGCGTATCAGGTAATCTCAAAACATTAAGTCTATTTAACCACACATTATTCAACTCATATAATTCACTTTAATCATAAAAAAATTCAGATTTGAATAAGATACAATTCGCAGAATTTTTTTGGACATTTCGGGTCCTCTTTTGTGCATTTCAAGTGACTATATTACCAAACGGTGTCGGAACACAATGCCATCCTATCCAAGCAATTTTTAACTCAAATACATCCCTTTAAGCATAAAAATACACTGGTTTAAGGCAAGATAAAGGTGCAGGAATTTCAAGTTTTATGCATGTCTTTATACCAACATACTAATCTTTCATAACATCAAAAGTATACCAAACGGGCTCATATTGTAGTGCTATTTTACCAACACACTTTCCCACTATTGTAAATTAAGATAGGCATCAAAATTTTCAGATTGGATGTAAGGAAAAATCACAGAAATTTCAGCGAGTTTAAGCTTCATCCGGCGACTTCAACATGCTCAATAACACAACACTAATTCATAAATTTGCCAGGCTTCTTTCCTACACTTGTTAAGAAATTTTCTAGGTGAAATCCAAGGTTCAAAAGTATTATAAAACTATAGAAATTCTGCTGGAATTTCAGCTATAGCATGAGCACAAGTTAGTTAAAATTTTAGTGTGTGGATCATCAATCAACATTCCAAAATTTCTCAAGTTCACTACTTCTCACTAAATTTATATGAACAAACACCAAAACCCTAATCTTCATCAAGTCATCCATCACTAATTCACACTCTAACATGTTAAACTTTCATCAATTTACATCAAATACATAACAAAGGAAGTAGAATTCTCCCTACCTCACTTTGAAGCCAAAATTTCCAAGAACTTCAAGGAGATGAATTGGTAAGCTTGGAGCTTCCAATATATGGTTCCTAAGCTTCCTCTCTTCCAAGTTTTTCTTCTTTTTCTTCCTCTCCTTATTCTTCTTCCTTTTTGTTCCCTTAAGTCTTCCTTTGGCCGAACACTAAGCTCCTCTTCGCTACCTCTCGGTGGCTTGCTTCCTTTTGCTCTCTATAGCTTTCTTTATTTCCTTGTGGTCATGGTTTTCTTTGGTTCCTTTTGGCCTTGTGTGAGCTGAATAAACTTACTTAGTTGGATGTCTAAAGACGTTAATTTCCCCTCCAACCAAATTGTGTAACAATGTCCTAACTAATTTAGTTACTTAGTTCAATTGCTTCTATGGCCTAATCTTGTTCTTCCACTTGGCATCCACTAAACTAATAGACTTATATACATATATATTTACATGGCCAAGTCTCCACTTGGTATCACTTTTTCCATGAATTTACATATGCATTTATACTCCATTTAAGAGCGTGGTCCCACCACATTGACTAATCCTTCTAGCAAGCAAACAAAGACAAATTTCCTATTTCAAGCTCCATTCGGCCATGCTTTAGCCTCAACCGAATTGCTCCCTCTTTTGATTGGTCATTGAGTCTACAAGAGATGTATCTAACTTGTATGCATAGTTGCTCAAAATTAAAGTAGCAAAATGGTCAAAATTAAGTGTTTTGGCTCTTATGTGGCCGAATTTCCTTTTTCTTCCACCATTTTCTTTTGTCTTCATATGGTAGTCAAATTTGGGCCAATTTAGCTAATTGGTCACTACATGGCCAGCCATATGAGAAAACCAATCTCATCTTTTTCCCTTATTCCCTTTATGTCCCCTTTTTTACTTAAAAACAAAACAGCATCTTCACTTGAGTTACATACTTAACAATATTCATTTCTTTTCACCTCTAACATTAATTCTAATCATTTAAGCCAATTTAGAGAGCTAAGGTTGTTAACTTACTACTTTTTAAACTTCTAGTACCTAGGTTTTCTCTTCGATTACAATATACCTTCAATATGTGTTTCCCCGAAACGAAATTTGCATCTGAAACCTAGTTAGGGGTTCAAACCACCTCTTAAACACTTAAGCTAATCTAAGATCGGTTCAAAAATAATATTTACATTCATCTCAAGAATCTAGGGTATCACATTTAGTAAATAAAATAATGAGATAATTATTTTAGAGAAATCAAATTCTACTGTGACTCTCTCTTCCATATCTACAAATAAGGGTCACTACCGAATGTAAATAGACATTCTTTTTCACTTTTTGCATACAAGAAGACTCTGTTGGATCAAGTTGCCAAAACCTTACAGACTGTCAAGCATAAAGAACACTTAAGACTTTGCTAGATCAAGTTGCCAAAATTTCACAGATTCTTATGCATCATGACCACTATTAGAATGTGTGTCTGGTACTAACCCCCAAGTATAAGGGTGTGCAATGTAGTTTTACTTAGTGAGTCTAGGATCGTATTCACACGGAGCCTATGGTTTTAGTTTCTAGGTTATCTAGGTTATCTATTCCTAAGTTCAATGTAAAATAAATAAGGGAATTTATTTTGTTTCTTGGGAATTGCAATTTCTAACTGAATTAATAATAAATAAAACAGATAAGGAAATATTTCTAACTAATTGAAGTTTCCAAACAGCAGAATAAAGTAAAGAATTTGAATTCAAATAATGTAATGTAACCTTGATTTGATGTTCAATTTTCAGGTAGAAGAAAATATCTTAATTAAAACACCTATTTTTGCTACTACAGTATAACCTCGATAAATTAATACTCGATAAATTAATAACCTCGCTAAAATAATAATTTTCTCCGGTCCCGAGT
>JAVXUM010155524.1:0-13752 GCA_035590655.1 Pouteria glomerata
TCTCAACTTTTCTTCTTACCCTTTTAACACACTTAATGATATTTTAACACTCAATATACATACATATATTCATGTATTATCAAATGGCCGGCCAAGGGTTTCTCACCACCCAATTTTCATTAGATACACATCTATATGCATCACCAACACTCCAAAGTCTTCCTAGCATTAACTTAAGGGACCCACCACCATTTAATGGCTTAACCTTACTTTCTTCCAACCAAGACAAGACCAAATGAAGAGGAACAATGCTTGCCCGGCCATATTGGTCTCCTCCATCCATTTATTAATGCAAATATATATATATAAGTATATAAGTCTTCCCAAGGTTCAACCATGGTCCCACCACTATTTAATTGGCATTAATTGGCACAAACCAAACAAGTTTGGAGACCAACCAAGCTTTGGCCGGCCACTCCTCCTCTTCACCCTTATTCACCATAAAAAAAATATATATGAGCCTAGTTGGAAGGTTGACAAGTCAACCAAGACAAAGTGCATCCCCATTGGTCCAAAAAGGACTTGACTAGGCCAAGTTTTACCATTAACTAGACATTGGCCGGCTCCTCCCCATTCCATTCCTTCTCAACACCAATTTCATGCACCAAACCATTTATTCAATCATATAATTTCATCTCATGCATTACACCATTCATTCCTCCTAACTATCTCCAAGCAAAGACTCCAAATTGTGAAAATTTCCAACACTTAGAAAGATAGAAGAAACAAAGCATCACCACACAAAAATTTTCACCCCATAGTCTCAATGAATCCAATTCAATACTTTTCCATTTATACCAAAGGTAGGGGTATCACAGCGTTAATCAAATTAATTAATTAATCAAGAATCACATTTATCACATGAAATGCATGCATATGTAAATAATAAAGAAGCTTTAGATAAACTAAATAAGAATTCTTTATTAAAATAAAATTAGTTCATCATTTAATATATGACTTTAAAGCATACATCCCAACGTTAGCTGTAAAATCAACTACCTTAAGTTCTGAAACGAAGTTTCACAGTCAAATAGCATAAATTGCAATCCCAAAACAAGCTACAAACTCAGTATGCATAATGGAAGATGTCGTAAGAGTTTACTTGACACTGTTCCCTAAACTAGCTCCTCATCTAACATAAATATATATGCTAAGTAAAATTCATATCATTCACATATCTAGAAAAATCTAAATTTGAATAACCAATAACTTTAAGATCATCAACTTTTCTATAAACAAGCATATAATCTTTGGTTATCTGTAAATATTTTATAACTTTTTTCCTAGTTATCCACTAATCTAATCCAAGATTCGAGAGATCTCTCAAGAATAACTACAACAAAAACTATATCTGGTCGGGTATATACATGTGCATACATACCAATTACATTAACAGAAGGTATATCTTGCATGAATTTTACTTCTAAGGTCATTCTTAGGATTCTGGCTCCTTTTAAATGTGTCACACATGGTAACACGAATATTACCAGTTCTATAATTCTACAAATCAAGCCTCTCAAGTATACAATTAACATAATCTTTCTAAGAAAACCTTCGCATACCATAAGATCTATCACAAATGATCTCAATTCCCAAAATAAATTTGGCCTCTCCTAGATCTTTCATGTCAAAAATATTTGATAATAACACCATAGTCTCATTCAAAAGACTCAAATTGTTGCTCACAAATAGGATATCATCAACCTAAAGAATAAGGAGAATAAAATTCCTCCCACTAACCTTGCGATAAATATACTGATCAACTATTGGGTCACCTAGGGAAATGACAATTCATCAAATCTCATGTACAAGGCATGTTTCAAACCATGAATAGATTTTATCAATTTACACGCCATGTGCTTTCTACCTTTTTCCTAAAAATCCTTCGGTTACACTAAATAAATTTTCTTATTTAGGCCACCATTAAAAAAAATAGTGTTAACACCTATCAAATGAAACTCTAAATCATAATGAACCACCGGAGGCATGATAATTTTGAATGAATCATTTGATGAACTGGGGAAAAAGGTCTCATTGAAGTCAATGTCCATATGCATCAAATAGGCTTATAGTTGGCTGGAAGATCAACTAGCTACCACACACCATTATATGTCATAAACCTTATCTCATCTCCTATAGCATTCACTACATGCTAGACCAATGACTCAAAATAGTAGTAACATAAGTCATTGGTCAACTACAAGACCTATATAATAAGCACTTTCACTGGGATACATAAAGAGCTCATTTGAATTAACAAGCTTTATCTCTTTCTCGAATCTTCTCTCGGGTATCTCTAGAATAGGATTCAAAACATTAATAAGAATAGGAGCAAGTGTAATAAGATCATGAGCATCAACACAAATGATATCATTACTCTCTAGCTATTCGTGATCATTTTCTTCTATAGGTATAAACAAACTAAAGGTCTAAATTTTGAGCAATGGAATAGTCATCATTTTTTTTTTGGTAAGTAAGATAAAAATAGTCATCACTTCGCTACTCTTATCCTCATCAATTTGATATGAAAAGTCTCAACCAAATATATCAAGCTCCAAAAACTTAACTGTCTAAGACTCAAAAATTCGCACACCTAGTGTAGGACAGTAGAACTTATATCCATTAGAATGATTTGGATGCCCAGTGAAGAAATAATGAGTGATTCTAGTGTTAATTTTTCTTTTAGAAGAATCATATATCCTAACCATTGTAAAAGTAACCTAAACATAAAGATGGTTAAGGTTAGGCTTTTTATTAGTCCACAACTCAAAAGGTGCTTTAGGAACAGACTTTTTGGGAATTCTATTAAGAATACATATACAAGGTAGATTTTATGGCATTACTCCATGGATATAAAACTGAGTTGCACACGCTCATCATGTCTTTTAGGATGTGATTACACCTTTCTATTTAGGACTACCAGACATGGTATATTCAATGATCCCACTTTTTGTAGGTATTTGAAAAATAGTCCCATATGTTATTCTGTGACATCATGTCTTCCCTAATACTTACTCCACAGTTAGACCTCAAAATTTTAACACAAATGTCTAGGTCTCCAAAATTAAGTGATGTTAAAATATATCTTTTAAAAGTCTTTGAATTCAATTTTTAAAAGTATAACCTCGTCTTTTAAGCCATAAAAAAGAGTATTTATCTTTTATTTTAGGACACTTAGACACTATTATTAACATGAAAAGAGACATACTTAAAATTATGAACTAGATTTAACTTATACAAACCATCATTTAAAACATCATACCTAATATTTGACAATTTTAAATAAGTATTAAAATAATGATTAACAATCAGAGATAATAAACAAATCAAAAATATGCTTTAAACTTAATCAAACATAAATTGTAAGTGATAGCCCAATACATATAGAGAGTGCAATATGCTATGAAATCCCTACAACAAACTATCAATAAGGATGCTAACATTAGAAAAGCCAATCTCCTCTAGTAAACAAACCCTTCTAACTTAAATATTCTCTAATCAGTTACTGAGTATCAACCATGTCATTATCACATACAATAGCGCCTTTGGCTAGGTTGTAACATGTAATAATACAATGGCTTTTGTAATGTACAAATATGTAAAAAGAAATTAAGAGTCAACAAGTGTATCCCTTTAAGCAACAACGCTAGTATTAACCAAAAAGTGCTCATTATGACATAATTATATGTAAATTGCCCATGATTGTAATTATTATTTTATACTATGAAAAAAAAGATAATTAAAGTGCTTAAAAAAATTGTAAGGATAATACTACCCTAGCCCAATACACATGATATGCTCAATCATATAATTAAATATCATCTTAATATAAAAATGCATTCCTATTGGGTTTGTTGATAATTTAGGATTTATTCAATCTTTAATAATCAACAACCAATGGTTCTGGGTACAAACAAATTTTTTAAAACAAAAAATCAAAATTTACATTTTGAAAAAATCCCCAACCACACTATCATCTGGACACCTGTTCAGATGGCACCCTATTTGAAT
This sequence comes from Pouteria glomerata, assembly GCA_035590655.1. NCBI lineage: Eukaryota > Viridiplantae > Streptophyta > Magnoliopsida > Ericales > Sapotaceae > Pouteria > Pouteria glomerata. The sequence continues at coordinate 4,012 of JAVXUM010155524.1, forward strand.
GGCACCATTTAGATGCCTATCCAAATGGAAAACCTAGTTGTGCTATTTAGACCCCCATCCAAAATGATAGTGCTTAGGAACCATTTCTGGGTTCGTTTTCACATAGAACTCTTGAATCAAATCAAATACTCAACCAAATTAACTTAATGAAATATTAAAATCATGCTACCAACATAATAAAACACATATGTAAGCCCCACTTGCCTCAAATCAAAAGAAATGAGAAGAAACATGAAGAAATTTGAGTTTGGGTTCCAAACTTCTAAAGCTAATATCTTTCGCTCTGGGCCAAATCATTAAAATCTGTCACCATCACAGCATTCATGATGTCAAATAGTCTCAGATTTGTCTAGTTTCTCTCTTTGAACTTTCTTTTATTTCTCTTATCTTTCTTTTCTCACTTTCTCACGCGGTTGCTTCCAAAGAATGAAAAAGCATTAGAAAATGAAAGAAAAGAAGAAGGAGGAAAGAAAAGAAGAAGGAAGCTGGGCCCCTGGCCCAATTGACCAATCCAATGTAACTCCAACCAAACTCTACCTAAAGAAAATGAAAATAAACCCAATCATCAAGTCCAATTATTTATTTGGCACAAAATCTTAAATAAATAACCAAAATAAAATATTAGGTGTTACAAATAAAATCTAACCTTGTCAATGTTAGAGTTAAATTCCTTGATCACCTAGAATTATACTTAAGCACAATTAGCAAATGACATAGTTTTCCAAAATGTCATATAAAATGGCATCGCCAAGGCAGTTTGGTAAGCTTATAAAGCGTCCATTAATCTCAATGACTAGTCTTTTTTGGTTGAATTGACTAAATTTTCTAGAATATTTTTTAACTTCTTGGTTTGCCAATTTTACTTGACCGTTAGTCTATGGCGGGTAGACAGTATCGACTTTATGAATGACCCTATACTTACGCTTTTAACCTAACAGGTCAATTTTCTAAATGCTTACCCCCATCACTAATGATGGTGCAAGGTATACCAATTTGGGAGGAAATATATTCACGAAACATATTTACCATCACCTTATGGTTATTCTTTTTGGCAGGAATGGTCTTTACCCATTTGGACATGTAGTCTACCCCAACCAAAACATATAGGTTGACAAAAGAGCTTGAGAATGGCCCCATGAAGTTAATTTCCTAGCAATTGGAAACTTCAAGAATAAGGATATGGGACAATGGAATTATGTTATGTCAAGTTAGAATTCCCAACCTCTAGAACCTTTCACATGTAGTACAAAAGGTGTGAACATTTTTAAATAAGGTGGGCTAGTAAAAACCACTTTGAAGGATTTTTGCGGTAGTTTTGCATGCAGAAAAAATGGCTACCATAGGCCTAGGCATGATAAAAATTTATAATATCTAGAAATTCCCAGTCAAGAATACATTATTAGATGAACTAGCTACCATAATATTTAAATAAGTATGGTTTATCCCAAAATAAGAATCAGACATTACAAAAGAATTTCTTCTTCTCAAGAGTCTTCCACTCAATTGGAAGTTAACCAATAGTAAAATAGTTCACTATGTCTGCAAACTAAGGAGTGATTAGATGCAAGACAAAAGATATGCTGAAAAGTCATTGATTTGGGAATTTTTTTTATTATAATCATCTCATTAGTGTTCGGGCTGCACTTAGGAAGTCGAGAAGGATAATTGGTAACCATGTTCACCCCATTCTTGTCTCTAATCTCAACATTAAATTCTTAACGCAGGAGAATCCATTAGATGAGATAAGCTTTCACCTTCACCTTATTTAGAAGATATTTCAAAGCAAAATGATCTGTAAAAATAATGACAAAGGATCCCATAAAATATGATTAGAATTTATCTAGGACAAAGATTATTGCAAGAAATTCCTTCTTAGTTATGGTGTAATTGTTTAAGCTGAGTTTAAGTTTTACAAGCATAGTATACAACATGTGGCATTTTGTCATTGTGTTGCCCCATATTTGCCTTAGTGAAATGATATTTCTAAGTAGAATGATTGGTAAAAATAATGACTAAGGATCCCACAAAATATAACCAAAATTTATCTAGGGCAATGACTATTGTAAGAAATTTCTTTTTAGTTGTGGTGTAACTACTTTAAGAACAATTTAAAGTTTTGCTAGCATAGTATATAATATGTGGCATATTATCATTGCATTACCCTAGAACAATACCAACTACTAAGTCACTAGAATTGCGCATTAATTTGAAAGGTAAAAACCAATTAGGTGCCTTGATAATGGGTATTGAGGTCAAATAATCTTTAAGAAGATCAGTCTTGGCACTAGGGTGTACACTCAAAAGCTGCCTCTTATACCAAAAATTGGCGTAAGGGCTGAGAAATAGCATTAAAGGATTGGACAAAAACTGATAAAAACCAGTATACCCTCGGAATGAACAAACACCCTTAATAGGTTTTGGGATATGTAGTCATTGAATTAGTTCAACCTTTTCCTTATCAACCTCTATCCTCTTTTCAAAAATAATGTAACCTAGTACAATGCCTTATGTCACCATAATGTGGCACTTCTCCCAATTAATCATAAGTCTTCATAAATGAAAAATATCATCCATGAAGACTTCTGCAATCTTCTCCACCATGTCATTGAAAATACTTAGCATACACCTTTGAAAAGTTACAGGTATATTGTACAGCCCATAACGTATGTGCTTATATGCATAGGTGCCAAACGAACAGGTTAAGGTGGTTTTAGTTTGGTTTTCAAATGTAATTTCCAACTTGTTGTAATCAGAATAGTCATCCAGAAAACAATAGTAAGCATAACTAGCTACTGACTCAGGCACTTGATCAAGAAAAGATAATAAAAATTGATCCTTGTGAGGAACAACATTCAAATTTTTATAATTTATACACACTGTCCAGCTAATTTTTCTACGTGTTTATAGGCTAGATTAGTAGTGGAAAAATATAGGAAAATAAGCTTATTTGAAAAAAAAAAAAAACTTACAAAATATGTTTCATGCAAAAATAAATAAATAAATAAATAAAAATCCTACAAAGTGTGTAAATACATAAATTTTGTAAAGTGTGTTTGTGAAGGATTTCCTCCAAATACAAGACTCAGAAGGAATGCCTCGAATGGGCTAATTGAACCTTCTCTGTGTAGCAAAGAAAATGAAAGGTGGTTTGGTCTTTTGGTGGTTTGATGTGAGGGTAACTCTATGTTTGGATAAGCTTTGGCGATGTTTGGGACATGTTCAGACATCCTTTCGCCGTGAATTGAAGATCTAGGAGATTTCTGGGAGTGTTTAGGGTTCCTAGACATGTTAATTTGAAATTTCAAATTTTGGGTTGACTTGGTTAAAATTAATCTCTCTTTGACCTAATAGTGACTATCCGAAAATCGGTACGCTAAAAAAGGCTGAGACAGCGATAAGTCTTTTAATTCTCTATACCTAGTGTTAGAGAATATATCATAAATGAATAATCTTACAATTTTTTAGAATGATAAATTTGAATGTGTATTTGATCTTTTTGTGAAATTTGGGATCATCCTAATAAGATGTAAAGGTTTAACTTATGTTTGAAACACCAGTCACACCACTTTTGTTAATAATAGCAAAATTGGGTTTCTAGCTCACAGATGTCCTCTAGAAGCACCCAATTGTTAGTCTAAATCTCATTTCTTGTTTCCTAGTTTCTTACATTTTTTGGACTTGATTGCCTAATCTAAAAAATATAGCTCTCCTAATGTATCAAAAATGCTATTTCTGATGTTCAACTTGAATTGTCCGCTAAAATTCTTAATTTGGCCGCTTTTCAATATGGATGTCTTCAATATGATGTTTTAGATATCTTTATTAAATTTTGTGAAGTTATTTGATTTGTCTTTCAATTTATTATTGTCTTCTTATTCAGGACATAACAATCATTTTTGCCAATCAATTATATACACTAAATCTACGCAAATTGATCGTTCTAATACTCAATAAAAATTACAAAAATTATTTTGAGGAATGATTAATGTATAAATAAATGTGTTATACTTAGAATAAATTTTAGACTGTATAGTTTGCTAAGCAAAAATGGAGGGGTGCTTATAGAGTTAGAGATTGGTTGGGTATCAAGAACAATGACGTCTACTGAAAGTAAAAACTATTGACTTTAACAAAGACATCAACATTTATCTTTTGAGGAAAATCCTGATAGAATGGTAGCAAATTGTAATATAACCTAGGTGGACTTTAATTTTCCTAACCCTAGTTGTTGGTAGATAGTGTTGGGTAACAATTCCATACTAGCTCCAAAGTCTAATAGTGTTTGGTCAATTTGATGCTTGTCTATTGTACATAAAATGGTCAAACAACTAAGGTCCTTAAACTTGGCTATAGTAATTCTCTAACTAGCTATGGTAATTCACTCATTTATAAGGAAAGATTAACAAGATTTGGGTTATGCACAAAATGGAATTCATTTCTTATACGAACCCCCTAAATGGAGCCTCCAGTAGTGTTCAAAATAAATTGTATAGTAGGCATGAGTGTAATAGATGCTTGAAACAATGTTTTAAAAATTGAACCAGACTAGACTGGCCGGTTCAACCAGTTGAACCATTGATCGGTCCAAAAAAGGGTCCAATTGACTACTTAAACCTGTTTGAAATTCAAACTAGTTGAAAACCGGCGACTCGGCGGTTAAACCGATAAACCGTTGAACCGGTACTGGTTTTCACGAACCGAACCAGTTTTTTTTGGGAGATAAGTGAAACAAAATTGTATGCGCGCTGAAGACTCAAACCCATGACCGTTCACAGAGAAGTCAGGTACCTTATCCATTAAGCCATGGGCAGCTTTGTTAACCCTTTTTTTTTTTTTAATTTATTGTTAATACAAATGCAATGCTTTACTTCACCTTTTTTATTTTTTATTTTTTTTATTTATTGTTAAAATGAACAAACTTATATACATCAGTCCAGAATTGAATTTGAATCTATATTATGGTAAAATATTACTCTCCCACTATGTCACTAATGCTTATTTTCTTTATTTTGCTTGGTTTTACTTATTTAATATATTAAATTTGGGTGATTTTATTTTAGAACACCGTTTATTGACACATTTTATTAGTAAAATAAAACAAAATAGAAAAATATGTGAAAAATATAAATTCTGAAAATTATTATATAATTCTAACACATTTTTATATTTTATTTATATATTTAAATATATTTATGACATCACGGTTGAACTCCAGTTCAATTCTGGTTGAACCGACGATTGAACCACTGACCCGTGACTTAGTCTCTTTTCCAGTTCAGTGAACGGTTTGGTTTTTAAAACATTGGCTTGAAAGACTATAGGGAACTCAAATCTTTTATCCCTTCTTGGGCCCAAGTAAGGAAACGAAAAGAAGAAGAGGTTCGAACAAGCATTAAGTTGTTTACTTTCACTAGCAATAAGAGCTCGAATCAAATTGGTATTGATGTAGTCTTGGTATTGTCAGATGAGTTAGAATGTTAATAATAATCAATGTCAAGTTCAGGTGCAATAACAATACAGTTGAATATAAAGATTGCATAGTTGGAGTACAATCTGTATGAGAACTCAAGATGAAATTAAAAAATGTTGCCTATACCAATAGACCTGTGGCTGCTATGTAAGGATGCCTGTGCATACGACACAAGGTTTCTTTATCTAAATTTAAGTGTTTTTAAGAAATAATATGTTTTCCAAATAAATCCTTGAAGATTTTATATGTGACTTAAAAAGTAAGGTTTTCAAATAAAATAATGATGTTAATAATGCTGAGATTTTATTAAATTGCACTGTGCAGACCATTCCGCCTTCCTATTATCTTGTGATATAGGCCATTCTCGAGGCATGAGCTAGTTTAAGTTGACATATGCTTGGCTAAAGCACCCTAACATTTTTGAGGTAATTAAGTAGAATTGGATTATGCTTATGTCTTTTATTGGTATGTTAGCCTTCCAGTAGAAGCTTTTTTGTCTTAAGCATTCTCTTAAGTATTGGAACAAAATAGAGTTTGGGAATCTTTCTAGTAAGTAGAAGAGATTGAAAAAAGGTTTTGCATAGGGACATAGTGTATGACTCTTTGGGTTCTGTATAGGATATGGTTACCCTTTAGCTAACTAAAGCTTAGTTACAATAGACATTGTTATGGGAAGAGTTTTTTTTAATACAAGTGATTTCATGTTAGGTGGTTATAGGTAAGGAATTCTAATTCTTGATTTTTCCATACGATGGTCCAAAAGAAGTATCATATTCCTTTTATTCACAAGATTCAGGATGTTGGTGAAACTTAGGTCATTGATGTTGTAAATATTGATGCTTCTACTGTTACTTATTTTTAGGGCTTTCTTTTAGATGATATTTCCTAGTTTGAGTGGATAGATTTTGATTTTATCCCTAAAATGGTGATTAAGGGGGACAATAAGTCTTTATATGGTGCTATTTCTCCTGAAGAAGTTCAAGAGGCAATTTTTTAATTGATCTAGATAGTTCACCTAGTCTAGATGGGTTTTGTAATAGTTTCTACCAAGAATGTTGGGACATTATTGGTTCAAATTTACATGCTACTATAGTAGATTATTTCAGATGAGTTGCCATGCCAAGAGGTTTCTTAGCATTCTTCTTGTTTTTTTCCTAAGAAATCCTTTCCTCCTTCTTGGACAAATTTTAGGCTAATTAGTCTATGTAATGTGAGTAAAAAAGTACCTATCACTGTTGCCCTAAGTAATAGTACTAGAGTGGGATGAATAGGGTTGTTTTAAAAACTTTTTGCAAGTAAAAATTTCAACCCCGAAAACAAATATGTCAAAAAAAAAAATCAAATATGGAATATTCTCAATAATATAAACAATTAAAAAACATTCAATAATTATGGATGAAGAGTAAGTGTTAGTATTTTTAATAAATATATAAAGAAAAATGAAGATAAGCAAACACAATCGATTTATAGTAGTTATGCTTCAATGTTGCTTATGTCCACTCCCCAAGGTCTTCCTTGATATTTCTCCACTATTCTCTTAAGAACTTGTTACACACTAGCTTCCTAAGGTGCTAAAAACCTTTCTTAAGTGATTTTATCCCCAAATCACTCACACCAAGTGATTTATCCTGAAAATTACACCACAAGTCTCTCTTAAAGAATATTTCTTATCATAGTTCTCACATTTGAACCAAAACTAACAGAAGCTCATCTAACTTTCACAAATTAATGGTTATAAATTTCCCTTTCTGATGATAACAATAACGAGTTTAATACTCAATCAAATTAAAAAGAAAACTCTCACAAGTTAAATATGAAAGATAAGCACAAGTATAGGAAGATATCGTTTTATCTTTGCAAAATGAACTTTCTTATTTCTCTATGTAAGCACTTCTTTCTTACTTTGTTCTTTCTCTTAAATTTGAGTTTAAGGCTCTATTTATAGGCAAAAAATCTCCAAATGGCTGTTACTAAGTGAAAAGAAACTTTTTCCCTTGAGATAATTTGAATTTCCTTGTTTTGAATATTGCCTTTTAGATTTATATTTTTTGAGATATATTTATGAACATTTTCACCATCTTAACGTTCATATCAAATATTGTCTCAGAGAATTGACTTTGTAGATATTAAGTGATCTATCATCTGGCCAAATTTGAGCGTCATCTAATGGTTAGATCTTTAGATATAACCTTAGAACTGAGACCAGCTTAAGACAACGTTTTTTGACAATTAAAATTAGTATTTCTAATTGAAGCTACTATTTCACTATGATACTTTTAGAATTTAAAGAAACTTAAACTACAAATACTGTAAGTCTTCTTTTTACACACCAAAAATCAAATTTTTTAAATATGTATAGTTTGTGTTGTTTAAAAAACTAAGACTAGCACCAAAATTCAGAATTGAAATTTTTTCTGCTAAGATCGATTTTCCATCTCCTTGTTGGACATTTTTCCTTTAGATCCACAAAATGTTCGCTTAAGAAAGTTAAAGATATAGAGGTCTAGTTTAGTATATTAAAGTGTCATACAAATTAAACCGTTGGATCTTCAAATATGATCCATATACTAACATGTATCTAATTTGTCTATTCATTCAAGTTAACTTTCTAGTTCAAGTTTTCATCTTTCTTTAATTTTCATTACTTCAAACTTTAAAAATTCCTTTATTTCTTTATCTAAATTTTGTAAAAATACCTAAAAAATAATATCAATCTTTTCTAAGCATATTATCTTGAATCTATAAAGTTAAAATGAATTGTAACATTTTATATAATGTCTATTTTAAAATTAATTTTAATGTTTATTATTATCAAAATCAATTTTAAAACTGTGTTTATAAATCTTGGGTTAACAATCTCCCCTTTTTTTATGATGACAAATCATTGATGTTTTACGACTAAAATTTTCAAAAGATATAAATTAAGAAAAGATTTTCTATTCACATAAGCTCATTCTATCATTAGTATTTTGTCTTTTTCTCCCTTTGATATCATTAAAAATATTATTAGGAGAGAAAAAATCAAAATTAGTCATAAATATATGCATCAATATCAATGAAATTTTTTTTATTAAAGTATATTTAGCTATCCCTAAATATATGATAAGAAACGAAGCATCAGTGAGCACAAAAGAATTTTAAATCAATACCATATAGGATTAGACATACAAACACGAGTCTTTAATAGAAAATCTTCTAATTCTTATTTTCCTCTTTGGAAAACGTGAAATATGAATTGTGTTAAACTTAAGGAATTTTTAACGAAATATTTTCCAATTCGTATTTCCCTCCATAGAAAATGTGAAATTTGAATTGTGTAAAATTTAAGGGGTTTAACTAACTAAACTTTCTTATACCTGAAAATTGGACACCAAATTAGGTACATTTGCAATAATTGAATTTGGAAATATTTACTTTATTCTACTGTTTATGCATCTTACTTAGTTGCAATTGTTTGGTTAAATGTTTTATTTACTGCTGTCACGCCCCGAGTCCGGGGACCCAGGGAGTGAGTGTATAACATGCATAACATGAACACACATCACCGGATCAGAGTTAACGCAACAGTCACATAGTGGACCCACCAAAACAAAACTGCTATATAACGGCCTAAACATTGGACTTAAGGAGGGTACCTAATAAATAACCTGTGCAGTTATCAATATCAACTACACATTCGCTACCATCCAAACATTTCACATCACTAAATCAATCTCATTCACCACAATTGAACTAGTGAAAGCATAAATCATCCACTAAAAGATCTCTTTATAAATATATACAAAAACAAGGCCTTATGGCCATTACAAACTTTTAAATGTAAGCAAAAGGAATATGTACAAATCATGCTTCTCCTGTCTCAAAATACATTTACAATAAATCAAAAGTTCCTCCAAGCTTAGGTATCAAATGCCCTCCTTCTAAGTCCCCCTACTCGTCCTGTGTGGGTCCTGCAGGAAAATCTGTAGGGACATGAGCACGAACGGCGTGTGCCCACGACACACTCCCCAAAATATAAAATAGAATGCATACACTATTATAACTTCATAACATGACATACTTCAACATTTAATCAACATAAAGAAATTGAATTGACAGCTTTAAACATTAATATTTCTCATAACTAGTAACCATTCTCAATTTCCGTTTCATAATTCAATCTCTTTATCATATGGAATTCACATCACACACCAATTATTCAAACAACCTCGGGGATTGGGCCCGTATCAATTCGGCGTCCTTCCTGGTCGACGCCGTAACCTCGGGGGCGT
>JAVXUM010155532.1:0-13752 GCA_035590655.1 Pouteria glomerata
ATGCCCTTCCTTCTACCAGGTATCATCGCCTTCGTCACTTCACTTCACTTCATCAACAAACAACAGGTTGGATGTGAGAGCTTCGATCTGGACCCCTCAGCACTGAAGCTGTGTAACCAAGTCCAGATCATTATCATCATCGTCCCAGTCATAGGGTGGGTCCATATTTGCAACATTTCCGTGCAGCATATTCAACAACTGCTCCAAACCCCTCAAGTTTTCCGGCAACAAGTTAGGTAACGAACCCAGTTCAGAGTAAGGTGAGATTGGTGGAGGGAAGTGCTGGGCCTCTTCATAGTACTTCAGCAAAAACTTTCCAGAGGGTTCGAGAAATTCGGCATCGAATGCAGGAAATAGTGACCGACCCAATATTTTAACATGAGAGACACTGCGGCATACCCATGAAGAAAAAATTAAGAGCTAGTAATGGCAATCTACACAATCTTCTCAAAGGATACACCAAGCAAGCTTGTGTGTGTGTGTGTGAAATTTTTGGGATTGAACTGGGGGCAACTATATTGATGTAAAATATCTTATTATATGCACAAGCCAGTACCAATATCAAAGTATATAACAGCTGAACTTCAACTCATGCAAGATTCTCAATGATACTCAGATAGAGGACTTAAAGCTAACTACGAAAATAAGCTAACTGATTGAAATATGCAGTGTGTGTGTCTGTGTGTGCATATATACAACATAAACATGCACATAATAGATGCATTGAACTTACCATATATAGAATAAGCCATCCATTTCTTGTGTTTGAACTCTACCCAACAGCTCAATCTGTAAAAATCCACCTACACATAGAACGGGTTCTGGCAGCTTGAACTTCTGCAAGCAGTTTTCCTGTTCCAGGAAAGAAACTTAATCCTTTAACAATTATTTGATATATACACAAGCATTTGACCAGAGGAAAATAGAATTTTAAAAAAGGCACAAGAATATAATAATGATATTAATTTCGATGTTCCCAGATATGCTCCAAAAGATATAATGGAAAAAGATAAATAAAGGAAACGTTATACTGACTTCCATTCTATCAATCAAACAGACCTCCTCCATACAGTTTGATTATAACACATCACCACTCAAATAAGGATGGCAATGACGCTGATTCAGCGAGGACTGGATCAAATCCTATCCTATCCTAATGGGATGGGAGCAGGGGATGGTAAATGGATTGGGGAAAGAAGCAGAAAATAGAGCAAGGTCAGGGTTAGAGTAGAAATACCCCGCACCGCTCCCAATTATGATTATACTTGCAGAAACACGTTGCTATTCACACTTTATATATTAACAAATTGAAATGTTAGGGTAGGAATGTCTATTTTCTATTTTGTTATTTTATATAATGGTAATATATATTTTGTTTTTTAATCACTTTTTTACAAGTAAAATAGTAAAGTAATATCATCCTTAATACGACAGGGACAGGCTTGCCAACATCAAAGGCACAGCGGAGGCAGGGAAAGAGAAACACTTAGCTGGGCAGGACCACTACAAACCAGCCAGTTGCCATACCTACACTCAAAAGTTGTTTAAGTAGACAACTTATGCTTTAGGATTTACCCTCGCAATTAAATGAAACTTGCGCATTACAAAAAAGTTAAAAGGATAATTTATCCTCGTTAGTTTTGACCAATGACCTCTACTACCTTATCACCGCGGTACGAAAATGGGAATGGAACCTGACATAATCTGACATAATGAGATCCAAGATATATTTTTTGGAAAAATGGAATACTCTATGTTGCAGAAAGAAAAGAAACCGGATTTTAGCAAGATTTGCTTAATTAAATTGTAAGATTAGATGTTTTAGGTACCTTAGTTGTTAAGGCTAATTTCTAAGGGTCTTCAAAGCTTCTTTATGTAGCAGCTCCACAAAATACATGTGAGACTCTTCATGGGTAGCTATTGCAGCATGTAGCCCCGTGTTACTTTCATTCGAAATAGTTTCATGTAGGTTATGTGCCACTAGCTTTCAGTTTAGTTGTTGAATATTTGCCACTTGTTTTTTGTCATTTTGTAGCTTCCTATTACTAGGTACTTCACTATGAAGTAACTCTTAACTACTTATACATGGGGCTGTAATCTTCAATTGAAATGAGGTATTGATGAATTGAAAGTTTGGATTTTTGATATTTTATTATTAGCATTACCTTGCTATAGCTTAGGGTTTGATTTTGAGCCCCCATAGCTCATCAATTTCAAGCCTTGCTTCTGAGCCATTAGAATTATTACGGGTATGCAATATTGTTACTTGTTTTGAGTCCCAAAACCGAAGCAATGATCTGAGGGATGGGTGCATTGCCAGTGCAGATGACAAGATTTTAGGATTGCTTCGTGATTATGTAAAAATTCTAGTTAGTTATTTAGGTATAGGCATGAGAATGTAGAGAGAAGAAGAGTTAGGGGCAGAAGATGAAAAGCAAATGGAACCTCAACAAGAAGGTGATGAAGAGTGGTAGAGAAGTGCATCTCTGGTGGTGGCAACAATTATTGTGGAATCCTATAGAGCAGAAAGACAGGAGAGAGGAGAGAGACAGAATGGTGACGAAGAAAAAGAGTGACCAGATAATGACATTGATCTGTTGCAACCCATTTAGAGCAGCATTCAACCACTGAAAAGGGAGAAAAGCTATATTAACAGAACGTTGGTACGGAATCTCAACAAGTTGGAGAAAGCTCATATCATTCCCAATTTAAGACAAAATTGACCCTACAAATATTTCTTGATTTCAAATGATCAAAACAGATATTACAAAAACATAAAAGATGCTGTCACCAGATCCATGCCTGCCAAAACATAGCCATAACAGGTAAAAATTTCTTAACAGCAATTTATCCAAAAAGGGAGACTGTGCTCAGAAACCACAATAAACACCATGTAATTATCCTGATGACATGAAAGTAGCCTTTACCCAGCCATATGCGTATAGGAAGGCTAACACACTACCAAAATGAAGTGGGTTAATATCATTCCCCATTTTCATCCACCGGCTCATAAATAACAATAATCATAAAAGTAATTTGAAGTACAGAAGAACGTGTCCACCCCCTCCCAAACACACACACACAGACAGAGAGAGGGGGAGCAAATCTTTGAAGAGAACACAGAGGTGATTTCGTCCACTCTCTTTCTGATCTATGGTCACTGGGAAAGCACCAATAGGAGCTTTGTGAGAATGGCCATGGATGTCCATAACACTAGGGATATAGGGATACAGAGGTGTTGATTCAGAATAAGATTGTGGTGGCCAGCTGTAGATTTAGTGAACCAGGATGTTTTCTTCTCGTGCAGCAAGAAAGGGAGAGTACAAAGACAAGTCAAAGAACCAGAGGATAGAAAAGGAACACAGACAGAAGAGTGGGGAAGAAATCAACCGGGTCAAAGGTGGAGGAGGGGTAGCAACAGTGCTGGCAAGGGTTTTGTTTATATTTTTGGAGGGGGTTGTTGGTTGGTTCTAGGTAATGGAGAGAATTAGAGGAAGCAAGAAGCAAGTCAACATTACACACATGATAGTGTTGTAATTGATGATAATAACCACGTGACTACTGTCACAGAAGGTGGCTACCAATTAAGGGATTGGTGCAGGCAGACAGAAACAAATAATCTTTCAGAAAATCAATCTCTCAAAGACTTTCTGAAGGGGTTGGAAATCTCTTCCAGAGCCAAGAATCTCTCTAAGGCAAATTGATTGGAAATTTCCAAAGACTAAAATCTATTATGTAGAAAAGCAAGGCTTAAATAGTCAAATTACAGAAGAAAACGAGGCAACTAAAATAACAGAATTAATAAAATAAAACACTAAACAACTAAGTCCTAATCATGCGCCTAAGTGCCATCTAACTCCCATGTCTTCAGTCTCAATGGTGGACCATGTCTTCAACCTCCATAGCGGAGCAAGTCTTTAGCATTCCATTTTGCCCTAGTGCCTCCATATTTAAGGGAACGTGGAATACTCCCATGCAAAACAGAGGGGTGCCCAAAAACAGGGGAGTTGTGACCTTTATTCTCTAACAAAACTCCAACTAGACAACCAGCTTTTCATGTCTGCTGCCAATGAGGCTGCCAGCTTCCTAACTTGCCTCAGGGATTGTGGGTACAGGCTTTGCAAAGTTTGGAGGAAGGGAGGATACAAGAAGGGAGATGAATTTAAATTACACAAAGTTATGTAACTTACAGTTCATTTGGATGGAAAGAAATAAAAAGACTAAAAAAGAAAAGAATTTAAAACTTAACTCTTGTTAGTGAATTTTTTTGGGGAAGGAAAAGAAAAGAAATGGGAAGAAGAGTGGTTAGTTTTTAAAATTTTCATCCTCCCAAAAGTGCAAAGAAATGGAGAGAAGAGAAAAGTTGTTTAATGAAACGTTTAAAATGACACATTTACCCCAAAAAAAAAAGAATAAGAAAAAAATTACAAATATGTCTTAGTGCAAATCAAAAAAGCTGGTAGTTGTGCTACCAACTATTAGCTTTTTGGCTTTTTTTAAAATGACCACATTTACCTTTTCACATTTTAATCTTCTTTCAAACATTAAAGGACAAAAATGTCAAATCAACAAAAAGTTAAAAAGTTAGCCACTAAAAAACTAACTTTTTTTCCTTCCCAAACACAAAAAAAGCTAACTTTTTAATAATTAGCTAGTAACCAGCTACAAAAAAGCTAACTTATTTTTTCTTCCCAAGCTCAACCTTAGTCATATTTGATGTGCTGATACTTTATTTGTTAATAATATACAGAGATTTATTTATTGATAATAAAAGGTATTGCAGTAAAATAAAATAGACATTCTTTTTTCTTTCAATTTCTTCTCAACTCACAAACAAAAAAAAAAAAAAGAAAATAATTATCTTTTCTCTCCCAAACTCTCAAACAAATGAAAAGAAAACTATTATCATTTCTTTTATTTTCTCCTCTCTTAATTAATGTTTTCTTTTCTTTTCTTTTCTCTCCTAAACTCACAAACGGAGCATTAGAGAACAGAAAACTGCTCCTGAATAATTTGTCAAACAATGAAATAGATTTTGCCAATCAAGCATTCAAAGCAATTACAGCGGCATAACTCCTAACCTGGATAATAACACATTCCCACTCCGCAATAGAGAAAACAAGTGAAATTTTGAAGGCTAAAAAACTAACCTGAGCCATTGGAAACTCTTGTGAAGTGTATGTCCATATGAACTTATCATCAGCAGGAACCTGCAACGGCAAATCCCTAAGATCATTCTCTAAATCTACTGGTGATTTGGGATGACCCATTCGAAATCGGACAGACTTCGCAGAGTATATGGGATGGCCATGCTGAAAATATGCTGTAAAAAAAAAAATAAAAGAGAAAATATTTAACCATTACTCAGAAGCAACCAGATAGGATTTAGATAGTAATAGCTAAGTGGAAGAGTAAAAGCATTTGTAGAGCTAGAAAAGGAATAACCTTGGAAGGGTTGTACACTGAATTCAGTAATAACACAAAGATTGGCAATTAATTTATAAAGTAATGTCTCAGGAACCACTGGATTACTGTGTCCTTTACTCGACCAATACGAGGCTCTCCTTAGAACTCTGTCCCTTGGATCTAGAGTATTACTAACGCTTTCTCTTGGATAATTGTCAGTGCTGGAAGCACTAATGGCCCCTGCTATGCAATCACTTGGAGTGAATTTTGTAAGAGCTTGAGCTAGAAAAGAGTAGGCCTTGTGTTCCCTCTCCAGAGCTTCCCATTCAACAGAACTGCTAGATCCAATGTCAGCGGACTTTTTTGTCCTGCAGCTTGGTTCAGTGACATAAGCTACACTACATAATTGAGGTAACCATCTCAAGCACAATTTCTTACAAAGCCCATTTGCAACCACTGTCCAAAAAAATAAAAAATAAATAACCTCAGTATATTTCTGCAATATCTAATTTTTTTCAGACCAGTATTGCAACATCTCTGCACCATAATCAAAATTAAAACAAAGGC
This sequence comes from Pouteria glomerata, assembly GCA_035590655.1. NCBI lineage: Eukaryota > Viridiplantae > Streptophyta > Magnoliopsida > Ericales > Sapotaceae > Pouteria > Pouteria glomerata. The sequence goes on from JAVXUM010155532.1 coordinate 5,974, forward strand.
ATGAACAGTTGTCATTCCCATCACTAAAATGTCATCAGGGACCGGAGCAAGCTATGAACAATGGCACAAGATATGGAGACACAGCTAGAGAACTCACATTGACTAGTCATCATCCTATATAGATAACACATATCCCCCGGGGGGGGGGGGGGGGGGAGAAGGACCATTCTTAAAAGAAATCAAACTTTTCCAACAAATAAATGAAACTAGCAAATGAAGTTTGTATAGTCATTCAAACAGAAGGTAAGAGTCACATAGCACAACCTAGCAGCTTAAAAAGATCCCCGCGTTTCCAAAGTTCCTTGCCATAAACTTTGAGTTTCTCTTGAACTCTCTAGACTTCAAATATTGCAGCAACCAACTGATCCAAAAACCTTTGATGGTGTCTTCTTTACTCAGTTGTTAAAGATGGTGTAACTTTAGTACTTAAATCCTGTAAACATGCCCTGACAAGTGGCTAGACTCCAGCTATGGATAGGCCAAACACATACATGTGTTAAAATTATAATAGGAAGGAAATGAGACTCAAGGATATAATTTTTTTCCTTTGCCAGCTTGATAGCATGTCATGGTTTTAAATATAAGCCATTACGTACTGAACCGTCCATTACGTACCGGTTTTTCAGTCTACCGTTACATGCGAATTTATCAGTTCAATTAGAAATCACAATCGAATCAGCCAGTTCAATAGCGTACCAGTCCATATTGGTCAATTCAGACTGTTCTCTATTAAAAACTGCCCATTTGGATAAAAATTGGCGGTTTGGATCGAGAAATCATAAAACATGCAATTTCTTGTACAACTAATTTTTTTTTTTTTTGGGGCATTTCAAGGCCTTATTTGGCCTCATTCTCTGCTCTAATATCGAAACCATTATTCATCTATAGATCTTGTCAATTAAAGTGGAAATTTTAAAGATCTAAGGCCAAAACTAATGCATTCTAAAAGTTTTAGAAATTTTGAATAGATAACTATTTCCAAGATGCAATTCTTTTTTGCTATATTTGGTTGAAAATTTTGCATTTTTTGGTTGTACTGAATTTTTAAAATCTTCTATGCAATTTTTCTTTTCTTTTTTAATTTGTTGATTATGCATATTTGAGTTGTTTATTATGAAAATATTTTATTACTTTTTTGTCATTTTTCCAACTAAATAGTTAGTTTACTAGTTATATTAAATAATTATAAGAAAACATGCTTCTTTGTGGTTATAAAATGCTATAAACTACTAAAAATATCATAAGATTCACAGTTGTGCCATCTGATTCCAGTTACACTGATCAACACTCCCAATACAGTCATACCCTGAGCGATACCGCGATTTAAAATACAGGTGTTTACAACTAGCTCATCTAAATGCCAAAGCTGACAGAGAGGGTGTAACTTTAGTACTAAAAAAATCCTTAACAAGAATGCGTATTCACTTGTTTGAGTCCCAATTCTAAGTACTAAAGAACATAGACATGCAATATAGACTAACGTCCATGCACAAGTGGCCATTCACCCAGGAGCAGTGGTTGAGGATCAAAGACGTAAGATATGGTTGTTTTTCCAAACCAGGAAAAGAAATTCCTCCCAACAAGTTTATATAAATAATGAGAGAGTTCAATAAAAAAGTTCAAAAAAAGAATTATAGAAAAATATTTTTAGTTTGACTAGTGATTACAACCACCTAGCGGGAAAAGGCTTGGTTTGGTTAGTGATTACAACCAATCATAAGAAACTAAACAACCAGAGTCATGATTGAACTCCTTAACTCTGAATTTCAGGACCATCTCATTAGCTTCATAATGGTTAGGTTAAGCATGAGCATGTGTATGTTGATGCACTTGGAACGAATTCATGATAACTAGAACGATAATTAGCACAATAACAACATGGATGGAGAAAATAGTGCATACAGCACAACTATTTAGAACTCCATCAACAGCAGAAATCGTGGTAGAATCAAGAATAAGATACTAATATACCAGCAACCATTCAAGATCAACCCTGGCAGACTGAATCTAAAATGGTTAGCAAGGTCACCTAAGTTAAGCAGCATCATTATGTTCAAAAGCAGAAATGTAAGGTTGGAAACATGTGTCATGAGGCTACACAAGAACATGAAGTCTTCACCACAGCATGAAAAAGTAATAATAATAATCATGAATAGAAATAAATACATGGATACTAGACCCTTATAACTGAAATATAAGGCAAAATAGCCAAACGATTATACTCACCAAAACCATGCCAGAAGCGTGACACAGCACTAGCACGGACTAGATCAGATGGATCAGTCAGGTACATGAAAATCTTCAGTACCATGTCATCTTGAAGGCATTGCAGGAAATCAATACAAACTTCCATCTACACTGACCAGCCAGAATCACAATTAAAAGTTGAAACACACCAAACTTTTCTAATCAAAAAACACGATGAAACTTGACATTGCAAAATTATTAGGGACATAAAATAGAAAAGTCAGATTAAGTATCTACCCATTTCCCCAATAAAAATCATCTGGATAAACAGAATTTTATGGGTCAGATAACATTTTCTACATTTATATATCATTGAACCCGACATCGACTAACAGGTCCCCCACGAAACCAGTACGACCGATTAAAAAGCTAACAAAAATCAATTCAACTCAACAAAGCTTTAATCACAAACTAGTTGGGGATAGGTACAAGAATTCTCTTCCTCCATTCATTTCTCTCTTGGGTTATCTCTTCACAATTTCAGTCTAACTTTTGTTGTCGTTGCCCTCAGTCCATGTAAAAGCCTAATGCATGTACAAAAAGCAACTGATCAAAACCAATAGCACCTGATATTTAAGCAAGAGCAAAAGGTCTCTGTGTTTATCTGAGAATTTATTCCATAAATTGAGTATATACTTCATTTTAACCACCCCAATACACCTTTGTACATAATTTGATAATTATTAAAAAAAAAAAAAAGTTTTATAACATGAACATTTCGACACAGAGAAAAGAATAAAATACTTGTAATCGAATTCCAAAAAAAAAAACGCACAGCCAACCATAAAATAACAAAAATAATAATGGGGAAAAACATCAAGATTCAGCAATTGATTGGGAATCGTATTTGCGATCATGAAGCGTTTGAATAAATACATGTTTTAGCACATTCTCGGAAACTCGCGGAAAAAGAGGGAGGGGCAGGCAAGAAAGCAAAAGGATATCTGATCGAGAGATTCACGAGAGCGATTAAATACAGTGAAGAAAAGGGTACGGGACTTTTCTACCTTTGTCGCTAAAGAAAGGCGTATCTCCAGCTAATCGCCCAACAAAACCCTAGGCGGAGAGAATACATACAGAGAAGGGGCAAGAGGGGTTTGTTGGGATATATATATGTGAATTGACAGAGAGGGGGAGAGGGATAAGGTGTATAGATACATAGATATAGAGAGAGAAGGGTTCGCAGGGACAAGAAGCGATTATCGCCCACCACCTGGAATTGCTTCCCGAGATCGATTGTCCAGTCAAGAATTGACACACAGCCAACGAAAATCTTGTATTGAATTTGCGGATTTATTATATAACTAGTATTTATCCGTGCTTATCCGTGTCTTTGGCAAGAGAATAAAAAATAAATAGTAATCGTTGATTTAATTTGTATAATAATAATAGTTGATTTAACACATAAATATCAAATCAATAACCTGATTTGTTATATAGATTATATTTTCCCTTCTTATCCGTCTCCTTAACAATGTTTTAAAAATTAGATCGGACTGATGTATTCAAGTTGAGTCAGTTGATCCGGTATAAGAAACAGTCCAGTTAATTGTTTAAATTTTAAATCGGTGAAAAATTAACAATTCGACGATTGAACCAGTACTAATTTTTATGAATCAGACCTTTTTTTTTATTTTTAAATGTTAAAATAAAAAAATTAATATACGCTAGCCTAAAATTGAACTCAGTTTATATTGTGACAAAACACTATTCTCCCACTAAGCCATTGATACCTGTTGTTCTTTATTTTTACTTTATTTTACTTATGTAATTTATTAATTTTTGAGTGATTTTATTTTAGAACACTTTTTACTGACACTTTATATTAGTAAAACAAAACAAAGTGGAAGAATATATAAAAAAAATATATAAGTTTTTAAAATTATTATATAATTATAACGTATTTTTATATTTTATTTATATAATTAAATATACTTATGACGTCACGGTTAAACTCTGATTCAATTCCGATTAAACCACTAACCCAGGACCTGATCCCTTTTTTATTCGATGAATAGTCTGATTTTTAAAACATTGCTCCTAAACTCTTGATTTTTGCTCTACATTGCCGTAAAATTAAGAGAAGCAGTAAAAATATATATATAAAATTTTTATAAATATAAATTATTAAATTATAAAATTTAATTTTTTTTACTCACTATATAAAATACGATATATTAATTTGTACAATTTTATACAACTCGAAACATAACAATGGGCACGTTTGATAGCAAAAATTTTTAGTAAAAAATTATTAATTTTTAATTTATGAGTATTTGATAAATTACAAACTTTCGTCAATTTTTTCCTCTACTAGAGCAATTTTTTAAGTTAAAAATTATCAAAAATTATTAAAAATTATTAAAAGTTGTTAAAACATCAAAACTTATTAAAACTTTTATTAAATCTCAAAAATTACAAAAAGTTACTAAAAAATATTATTTACTTTACAAAACACACTAAAAATTATAACTAGTATTTTTTGATAAAAATATTAAAATTACTAAAAATTGTACCTCCAAACGCCTCCAACATGAAAGAAAGATTACTCATTAGCCTTACTCAGATTAGTAAAAAAAAATTAAGAAAATAAAAATAAAATTTGAATTGAGTATAAATTAAATAATAAAAATTCAATCTGAATGTGAAAAAAAAATAAGATTTTAATCATTTTAGTTCCAACTTATTTCAATCACAAAATGAAATATTTTAAACGTTAGTTTAATGTTGTAATATTGCACAAATAATTACATATATAGATATTATTAATATAATTTTATATTTAATAATTTCTATTTTTAAATTCTAAACGGGATTAATTCAGTAAGGAGTTTATAAAACAGTGGAATTAAACCCAATTGTGGGATTTATTTTATAAAAATGGGGTAAAATTTTAAGCTAACATTATCTACTATATATATGTTGTCAACGTCATAGTGTGGAGTGAATGAAAAAATGAATTTTGTGACGTGATTGACTTCTACCTTTTCTAAATAAGGAAAAAATTACTAATTCATCCAAGCAGTTATTTAGGGTTAGTTTGGTAAATTTAAATTTCCTACAAGTTTTCATTAAATTTTAATTTTTTTTAACTTTTTATCAAATGATATTTTGTTCCTTCTTATTAAATGATATTTTGTAATAATTTTATTTTTTCACTTAAATGGTTATGAGACTTTTTATATTATTATTATTTTTTTCTCTAAATTCGGCATTAGCTTATATTATGTACATAATTATACTTTTGCATGTTACATAATTGTCCCCAAAAAAAAAAAAAAATGCCGAATTTAGAGAGCTGAAAATAATGTTGAATCAATCTAAATAGAGCTGAAAATAATGTTGCCAAGCGGGTTGGATTTCAATGGGTTTAAGGAGGTTGTAGAAAAATATAGAGTTGCAGCGGAAAATAAAGGTTTGAGATCTTTTATACTTTAATTCTATTATTTTAATTTAATGTAATTAAAATTATTTTTAAATAAAAAAAAAATTTTAAAACTCTACTTTGAATAGAATACAAAAGATCACATGTCATTAAAATATAAAAGATTTTAACCCTTTATTTTTTTATTATACAATAAATTTTTTCACTACTAAGCTTGGTTTCAATTCTTTGAATTGGGGCTAGTGGAGTCTTAATGCTGCCAAGCTTGGCCGAATTGCACCCATATGTTAGGTGAAAAAAAATTAATAATACATTAAAAAAAACACAATATTAAATTTAGTGCAATATTATTCCCATAATTTTTTTACTTTATATATCCTATGTGATATCCGATTTCACCATGAAATTTTGAGTTAATTAATTGAGTTGAAAATGTAAATAAATTATTTTAATTATATTTAAGAGATAATAATTATCACAATTAATTAACTTTACTTCTTTTTTTTTTTTTTTTTTATACTTACGGAATTTGATTATGTTACGTTGTATGTCGCGTTAACAAATATATAATGTTTGCATTTATTAAAATTATTTAAAGTACGCTTATCGAGTAATATTACATAGACTATGTTCTGTTCATTATACTCATTTTAGATATTATTAATTTCTCCGTATCAAGCATTTAGGAAGGGCAAGGGGTTACACCATTTTATGGTTAATTCAATTTTAAACATCAAATCCTAAAATAGAAAGTATGCATGTTAATAATTCATTGATAATTTATCAGTTTTTTAATCTTAAATATGCATTGTTAAAAATATTAATATTTTGTTTTTTTTTTTATCAAAATTAAGTTTTATTTACTAATAAGAGTAATTAGTCGTTTGATTAATTATATTTACAATCTCTCAATATTTAAAAATTATACTTACCTCATTTATTTTGAAACGTTATTATAATTGATCCTGTTCGGTTAAATAAATAGTTAAAATTTTATAAAAAAAATGTCAAAATAACTAAATTATAGGATTTTTTCTATTTTACTTCTCTCTCTCTCATATTTTTATCAAATTTAAAAAAAAAAACTCAAATTAAGGTTTAGTTTGGAAAAAAAATAAAATTAACTTTTTTTTTAACTAGTTATCAGTTAATTACTAAAAAATTAACTTTTTTTTTGTGTTTAGTAGGGGAAAAAAAGTTAATTTTTTTAATTTTTTATTAATTTAACACTTTTACCCTTCATAATTTAAAAAATTTTAAAATATAGAAAGGTAAGTTTGATCGTTACACAAAAAAAAAAAAAAAAAAAATCAAGAACTTAAGTACCTAGAAGCTACCTAGACAATCTAAACACAACCGAAGTTTTATGGTAATGTTTGGAAATCTAAATCTTAACAATTTTTGGTATTTTTTAGTCAAAAATTACTAGTTATAATTTTAGGTACATTTGACAAAGCAAGTAGCAATTTTTAATAATTTTTTTGCAATTTTTAGGTGTTTAATAAATTTTTTTTTTGGTAAGTTGTTTAATAAAATTTTTGATAACTTATAGTAATTTTTAATAATTTGTTAGTCGAATAAATTATTGTAATTGAAAAAAAAAATAATAAAAATTGATGTTTTGTAAAAAAATGTAAGAAGCAAAATTTTATAATTTTCTACCGAGAATTGGGTTGCCAAATGGTGCCAAACTTCAAACTGAATTCATTACGGTGACTAAGAGATTCAAGGATCCTACTTCTGGGAGATTAATGACATTAAAATTTTAAATGGAAAAACCCATCAGGTCCTGACTCGTTATTTCATAAAAAAGAGAATGGAGAAATGAGGAGATTACACAAGATAGATCAGAGGAGTGATTATGCATTCCACAGCCCCTAACAAGTTCGGGCATGCCAGCCTCAGATGAAGGAAAAGAGAGATTCCTCGATGACATAAAAGCAAATCACGTCCCTCCTGTTGTGTTTCTTTTTTCTTTTTTTTTGGTCATAAGTAATCGCGTCCCTCTGGCAGAAGTCAAGAGTGATAAAACAAGTACGGACATTAATGAAAACAACTGAAAATTTTTCATTCACCTATTTAATAGTTAGATGTTCTCCCCTAAAAGCCCAGAACTGAAAGCAACTATTTTTCACGGCTGAAAGCAA
>JAVXUM010155560.1:0-13749 GCA_035590655.1 Pouteria glomerata
CACAAACTAGTTTAACCTCAACTCCGGAGGGTATTCACACTCCACTAAAGAACTTCAATTCTTACAAACATATTCTCATTTCATTTAGAAGATCCAATTACACCGAAGGTGAGGGGTATTACAAAATCATCCATAAACACCTTAAAAAACTTCTCAATCATATCACTAAAAATGCTTACTACACACCTTTGAAAAGTAGCAGGTGCGTTGCATAACCCAAATGGCATGCGTCTATACACAAAAGTGCCAAAAGGGCATGTGAATGTGGTTTTCTCTTGGTCCTCAAGTGTTATCTCGACTTGGTTGTACCCTGAATTCCCATCTAGAAAGCAATAGAAGGATTTCCCTGCCACTCTTTCAAGCACTTGATCTAAGAAGAGAAGTGGAAAGTGGTCTTTTTGGTTTACTGCATTCAATTTCCTGTAGTCAATGCACATACACCACCCAATTTGGGTGTGTTGTGGCACTAACTCTCCTTTATCATTTTCCACCATAGTGACACCTAACTTTTTTAGAACCACTTGAGTGGGACTTACCTACTTGGAATCAGAAATTGGGTAAATGATACTCATATCAAGCAATTTTAGAACTTCTCCTTTCATGACTTCTTTCATGTTGGGATTCAGTCGTTGTTGCATTTGTCTCACAGGTTTGGCATCTTCTTCGAGGTATAAATAATGTGAACAAACTAAAGGGCTGATACCTCAAAGGTCTGCCATAGTCCATCCTATGGCTCTACGGTGAACTCTCAAAACATCCAAAAGTCTTTCCTCCTGACTCTGCTATAACTTTGAAGAAACAACTACTGGATATGTCTCACTCTCCCTTAAGAATGCATATTTGAGTTCACTCGGTAAAGGTTTCCTAGGGGGGCTAGGATGACACTCCAGTGATGGCTTGGGTTTAATCACAGATGGTTCTAAAGGTTCAAAAATCGGTACCCAACCACCAATAGTCATGACTTACTTCTCAGCACTCAAGAACTTCTCACTAGTCACAAACTTTACTCCATCAAGAGCCTCATACCTCTCACCTCTAACCAAAGCTCTCTATAAAGGATCTTCAATGCATGTTCTTTTAAAGTACTTCTTATTCAATGTTTGAATCAAATCCACCTCCTTAATATCTTCAAAGTCTCCTATTTGCTTCCCCACCTGAAAGATGTTCATTTCCATGGTCATGTTCCCAAAAGAGATTTTCATTATCCCATTCCTACAATTGATAACAGCATTGGAAGTGGCGACGAATGATCTACCATGTATGATCGGAACGGATTGGATAGGATTGGAGATGGGTTAGGTTTCCAACACAATGAAGTCCACGAGGAAGTAGAACTTGTCTACTTGAACCAAGACATCCTCCACTATGGCCCTTGGCATTTTGACTAAATGGTCAACCAACTGTAATGTTACTCTAGTGGGTTTAAGCTCAATTAGGCCTAGTTGTTGGTAAACAGTGTAAAGCAATAGGTTGACACTAGCACCTAGGTCAAGAAGAGCTTTATCTATGATGTGGTCCCCTATGACACATAAAATGGTGGGACACCCAGGATCTTTGTACTTAGAAGGTGTGTCTCTTTGGATTATAGCACTCACTTGTTCAGTCAAGAAAGCCTTTTCCTTGACATTAAGCTTTCATTTCACAGTGTACATATCCTTGAGGAATTTGGCATAGGAGGGATTTTGTTTGATTGCTTCAAGCAATGGGACGTTAATTCTTACTTGTTTGAAAGTCTCATAAATTTCAGAATTCAACATCTCATTTTTGTTCTTCGCTAATCTCTAAAGAAATGGTGGCTTAGGTATGTGTTCCACGGGTTGGTCTAACTGTCTACCCAAAGTCTCCAAATTTGGTTCCTTCTCTTTTTCTTTTTCTTTCCCTTTTTCAACTCTCTCTTTTTCTTTCTCTTCACTCCCTTGTGACTCTAACTTATCCCCGGGTTCAGTGACTCTAGGATCAATGGATTTTTGAATGACCATACCACTTCTCAAAGTGGTTACTGCTTGGACCTGCTCATATGAAGTGGTACCTGAAGAGGATGACTCAGTTAAGTTCACTTGCCCTTTTGGATTTGGAAAGGTTTGTGCATGGAGTTTGCCACTCTGAGTAGTACTCAAAGCCTGTGTGAACTTGGTCACTTGCCCCCTAATGTCATCTACAGCTCGAGTCACTTGGTTGTTGATGTTCAACCATTGTTGCATAAATTGATTAAGAGTATCCTCAAGAGGTCTCTTTTGAACAAGTTGGTATGCAATGGGGTTGGGCTTGTGGTATTGAGGAGGTAAGGGTGGTTGAAATTGGTTGTCATTTTTCCATGGAAACCCAGGTGGATTTCTCCATCCTTGAGGTTGAGCATTAAAAGGTTGGTTTCCCACTTGGCAAGGAACATTCACTCCCTGTCCCCTATTCTAAAATGGACGATTTTGGGGTTAGGGATTGTTAAGATAAGCTTGGCCATATGCAATCTCTCTAAGCAAGGGTAATTCGGGGCACGAGTTGGCATCATGCCCAGGTTGGTCACGCGCTACACAAATCACCTTTGCCTCAACAAATTTTTCCTTGTTCTTAAGCTCAAGAGACTCTAGTTTATGTTGCATTGCGGCTAACCTAGCTTATAAATCATCACTCTCACTCAATGCAAGTTGGCCACTTGGCATGGGGTGTCTATCTTCAGAAGAAGAAGGTGGGACAATTTCCCAATCATTCGAGTCCTCTGCTACCATGTCAAAGAAATCCATGGCATCCTCCGCAGTCTTGTCAAATAATGTAACATTACACATGGTAGAGACAAGTTGTTTCAGACTGGGAGTCAAAGACTCGTGAAAGATACTCACTAGTCTCCATGGTTCAAAACCATGGTGATGACAGGCCATGAAAAGATCCTTAAATCTTTCCCATGCTAGATAAAAATTTTCATTAGGTTTGCATGAAAAAGTGGTGATCTGCCGCCTAAAATGCTCAGTCTTTAGGGTTGGGAAGTATTTCATCAAAAACTCAGTCAGCATTTCACGCCAAGTTCCAATGGAACAAGGCCGAAGGGAATTAAGCCAAAACTTGGCCTTGTCCTTAAGTAAGAAAGAGAAGAGTTAGAGTTGGACAACATTCTCATTTGCATTTGGGTCTACGCATGTGTTAGTTACTTCTTCAAACTCCCTCAAGTGGGTGTACGAGTTTTCAGACTTAATGCCATGAAATGTGGGTAAGAGCTGGATAATGCCTGGTCTTAGAGTGAAATTTTCTCTATTCAGTGGCAAAATCATACACGAAGGTGTGGTCTGCCTAACAGGGTTGAGGTGGTCTCTAAGCCTCCTAAGAGCTGGAGATCCATCGTCCCCATGAACACTTTCATCTCCATCAGCCATTGATTCAGATGAATGAGAATTAGGGAGTGAAATTGAGGATAATGTATCTAAGGGGTCAGGAATGTAAAGAGGATTTTCATGGCCCAAATCAACAAGTGTTATCCTACCTGACCTCAAAATCATGCAATAAACTCAAAACTCCCAAATTCCCAGAAAATTCTATACAAAAGTAGAAAATAAGAATCAAAAATGAAAAGAAAGCTTTACAAAAAGAGAATGGAACAATGTCATCTAGAAGTCCAAATGATATTGTGTAGATAGTGGAAGCAAGCACATCCCGCCACGAGTTCTCCGATTCCGTCACACCCAAACCATTGCTCCCCAGCAACGGCGCAAAAACTTGACTCTCTCTCTCTTGTGTGGAGATTACTCTTAAGTATAAGAGATCAGTTATAGTAGAACCAAGATGAGTCCCAAGTCAATTCCTCAGGGAGCCTACTTGATTAAAAATCAAAGGTTTGGTCTTTTCTTCTTTAAAACTCATTTTTCTAGGAAAATACTTGCCAATGATTAAATAGAAAACACAAGTTATGTTTTTGGTTTTGCTTTGTTTTTTATTATAATAAAGTAAATAAACTAAAGATGATAGAAATTTAAATAAAACTCTAAAGGTGATTTTAAATTCTTGACTTCGAACCAATCCAGTGGTGATGTGGCATAAAACAGTTTGAACTCATAGGCATACAATAGAAATCACACTAGCCAACCATTTGTTCAAACAGTTTCCATTCAAACATACAAGAACATTGAAACATACAATTGGACTTGGCATCCTCATCTAGGTTGTGTCATAAGTAGCTCGATTTCTAAAACAACTTGGTTATGGTTTCATATATGACATTAAGTTCTACTTTTTACCGAGACATTGAATCGGAGTGCAAATTCTTAAGAATTTTTTTCTAAAAGATCTAACACCGATTTTATCAAAAGTAAAAGTTTTCAAACTGGTTAACCAACCAATGTGAACATTCTATGTTTGCCAAACCTTAAGTTTTATTTGAAAATCATATTCAAATGAGTATAAGATTCTATAGCCAACATCACTACCTTCAACGGTTTGAAGCTAAAAAGGTAATCTAGCCTAACATTGCTAGTGACAAATGAAAAACAAACATTTCACAATAAAACATTAAAGAATACTTACTTGAAAATGAAAATGAAACACAAAAATGGAACTTAAATTAAAATCCAAGATATGCAATACACTTACACAAATCAAGTTTGCAAACCCTAGAAGGAATTAACTAGAAATTTTCCCAGGCTAAGTAGAACCAGTGAAAAAAAATCTCAAAAAAATCTATCAGAGGTAGGTATTTATAGATGTACACAAGTAGGGTTAAAGTTGTCTTTTTACAGGAAAGAGGAAAACCAAATGTCACCAACTTAGGACGCCCAAGATTATATGTGGGGTGCCCAAGGCACTGTTCACCAAGTGTTTGATAAAGTCCTGACCGAATTCTACTCAAATAGATGCCTTTGAGGGCGCCAAACTGACAAATGTTGGGGCGCCTGAAGTTAGGTGTGGGGCGCCCGACATCGATGCTCTCCATGTGTTCAATCAAATGCCCAAGCCAAGCACTAAAAATGCACTCTCGGGGGGCGCCCAACCAAAAATGCACTCTCGGGGGGCGCCCAACCAAAAATGCACTCCCGAGGATTTGGGGCGCCTGAAGTTTTGTGTGGGTGAGGTACTATTCATCAGCTCCATCATCCTGGACTACTTCTTATTCTAAATTTCCAAAGCAATTTTGACCTTGAAGATGAAGGATTCAGGCCTCAGCTAAAACACGAAAGTTGTTGGCCTTTAATCCTCTTTCCAAATCAAAAAGAATCACGCCAGTCAGAGGTTGGAACAAGAAGTTACGATGTAAATACGATTAGGGTATCCAAACCTACACAATCCAACTAGTGTGCAAATATCATGATTAAATCAAGAACTTATGAAGATAAAACACTATCAAACATTCATATAATCATGATATTATGATAGAAATGATGTACAATCAGGCTGCAAGTTTGATAAGGAATGAGAAGATGGCGGACGGACGGAAGTAACTATAATTTAGCTCTACTGTTGAAGCGGGAGAGAATAAGTGATGGACTTCGTTTCACACCCACACAAACACAGACACACAAAAACAAAAAGAGTAAGGTGGTAATGTTTGTTGGATGAGTATGGACATGTTTTTGTAGTTTCTATAAAGTTTTAGGCTAGAGAATCTTTCGCAGTAAGCATTTCGCCATGGTAAGTCTGGAGCTTGTTTTTTTCACTTTCTTTTCTTTTTCCTCCATGATACACGGTACCGAGTTCATATTTTGCTATTTTTTCTCTCTCTCTCTCTCTCTCTCTTTTTGTTTAATCTGCATCTTAGTTTTTTCTTTTTTCTATTATTTTCAAATTACTAAACTATTGGTATTTAGGTGCTAGCAACTCTAATTTAATAGAAAAAAAGACCGGCAAAAAAAATTGAAGCTAAATTAATATCTAGCTAAAATCAAGTCACACAGAATAGTTACTTCATCAACTACCCTCTAGTCAAACTCGTACCATACAATAATATAATAGCATGTATTAGAGCAAGCCAAATAAATACCTTTGATTCCCATCTAGAAAATACAAATAGTAGACAATAGTAATAATATGCTAACTGGGGAAAACATACATGAATCTCAAATAAGTGTTCCTGCTAATAAATTATTACACAACAAACAATATTACATTATGGTATGTGAAGACAGAAAAATAATTCTATATATATTTTCTGTATATCTTTACAAGCATAAGGCCCTATTTAAAGAGTATACCCTAGCTATACAAAGAAAGTAAATTACATAAAATCAACCTAAAATAAAGAATAATAACTCCTAAAATCAGCTACTAGAATATTCGAGAATATTTTACACCTCCCTCAAGTTGGATCATAAATATTAATCATATCTAACTTGTACAAAAAATGGTTAAAATTCCATTTGGGTAGATCTTTACTGAGAATGTCGATAGTCTGCACTTTTGTGAGCACAGTCATATGAATAATCCTTTCTTCAATATTCTCCTTGATAAAGTATCTGTCCACCTCTATGTGTTTGGTCCTGCCATGTTCAATAGGATTAAGAGACATGCTGATAACTGCCTTATTATCACAGTAGAGTTTGATAAGGCACTCTACTGTAATACGTAGTTACAATTTTCGTATCCACAATCCTTCACACATTCCTTATGTAACTATTCTAAACTCAGCTTCAGCACTGTTTCTAGCCACTACACTTTGTTTCTTACTTCTCCAAGTCACTAGGTTTCTCTAAACAAGTGTGCAATAACCTATTGTTGACTTTTTGTCTTCTACTAAACCTATCCAATTTGTATATTTGAAAATTTTGATTTCCTTAGTTTTATTTTTGTTGAAAAACAATTCTTTACCTAGAGAGCTTTAGAGAAATCTTAGAATCATGTAGACAACTTCAAAGTGGGATTCCTCCGGAGAGTGTATTGCTAACTTGTTACCCTTATTGCAAATGCAGTGTTTGGTCAGTTATGTCAAAGATAATCAGTCTCCCTATAAGTCTCTGATATCTTTCTCTATCAACCAGTGCTTTATCACTTGGATTACAACTAAGCATCCTAGTTTTAGTGAGATGATCCAAGACATATTTTCGCTGAGAGACTAATCCCATTCTTTACCTCAAACTTCTTGGTTAAGTCTTCTTCAATCTTTCCATCTTCACTGTATCATCTTTAGTCAGGATTATGTCATCAACATATACAATTAGAATGGTCTTTTTCCCTTTTTTCTGACTGCTGGAAGATTAAACTATCGTCTAATTGTCCCTGCCAGTATCTTTGTCCTATTATCATTCTGGTGAATCTGTTAAACTAGGCTCTTAGAGACAGTTTGAGTCATAAAGATTTTTTAAGCTTACACACTTTCTTCTTATCTTCTTTCTCACAAAATCCGTGTGGTAAGGTCATAAAGATCTCTTCCATCTCGCCATTCAAGAAGGCATTCTTAATATCAAATTATCGAAGTGGCCAATCCAGATTTGCAGCTAAGGAAAGAAGAATAATTTTAGTGTTCAGTTTGGCCACTGGTGCAAACATTTCTGTGTAATCAACCCCATAGGTTTGAGTAAATCTTTTAGTCACAAGTCGAGCTTTGTACCGTTCTACTGATCCATCAACTCTGCACTTTACTGTGAATACTCATTTACAACCTACTAGCTTCTTTTCCTTTGGTAGAGTCACTATCTCTCATATTTCATTCTTGTCCAATGGTCTCATTTCTTCCATTATTACTTCTCATCATTTAAGAATTTCCTAAGCCTCTTCAATGGTTTTTAGAATCCATATGCTGTCAAGATTAGTAGTTAAAGCATGACATTTTCTACATACGACATTATAAAAAGCAAATTTGGCAGAAGGATGAAGAGTACAGGACCATGGTTGTTTCTTAAAGTAATGAGAAGATCAAGATTATTGAAATTAGGGATAGTCTCTATTACCTGATTAGGAATTACTGGGGACTCATGGGTGCTTAGAGATATCACCAGAGCAGATTCTTTTGGTGCCTTGGTTGTGAGAGTTTTCATAAGCCTTGATTTTTGTTTTCGTGAGTAAATTAGCGTCTCCTTATCTGTTTGTGGTTTTGGCTTCTTTCCTAAGGTCAAACTCCCTTTTGTACTAGGTTAAGGAGTAGTGTTTGGAGTAGGCTTAGATATGGTATTTGGAGTAGGCTCAAAAATGGTGATCTCAAAGTTCAGAAACTGAGCTCACTCAAGGACTCCCCCTGAATTGATGGCTTTGGATAGTACGGAGTCTGCTCAATGAGGGTGACATCAAAGCTGACAAACAACTTTTTTGAGATAGGATCATAACATAGATAGCCTCTTTTGTAGGAGAATATCCTACGAAAATGTATTTAAGTGCTCTAGGATCTAACTTATTTCAATGTTAGGCATGAACATGCATAATGACAGTGCAACCAAACACTCTTAGCAGGAGAGTGGAATTGAGACGAGATAAGGGAAAGTTTTCTTTGACTATCTGGAGAGTTGTGGCAAAAGATAGAGTCTTGCTAGGCATCTGATTTATGAGAAAGGTAGCGATTAAGATAGAATCTCCCTATAAAGTTTTTGGCATATTAAATGTAAAAGGAGGGCACGAGCAACTTCAAGTCATTCAGCCACCCTGTTTTGTTGGGGTACGGCGACGCACAAACTCTAGTGAATAATACCATTTTCATTTGAAAAATGTGCCTAAACAATTATTGAAATATTTGGTGCCATTATCATTGCACAAGATTTGAATTTTAGTTTGAAACTGAGTGTGTATCATGAAATAGAAGTTAATGAACATAGAATGAACTTCAATTTTGTCATGCAACAAAGACACCCAACAAAGGAGTGTGGGATCATCAATAAAAGTAATAAATCATTTTGTGTGAGTCCGATTCAAAGTATAAGAAGGACCTCACAAGTAGGTCCATCAATGGGATAGATCTGGATCTGATCTGGGTCAGATCTGTTAAATCTAGATTCAATTATAATGAATTCGATTTAGATTTAAGAATAATTAGATTTGATTTATAAGATCTAATCTAGATCTATATACTTAACAAATTTGCTCTATTTTGAAAAATAATTTTTTTAAGCCATCATTTCATAAAAATAAAAAATATATTTTATTCAAAATATATTATATATATTATATTATTTATATACAATAAAAAATAGAAAGTATAATTACTGATTTTTATTTTTTATAATATATAGTTTATTACATATGTGAACATATAAAATTCGTGTTATTTCTGATAACTTTGGTATGAAATAGGTAGGAGAGGAGAACAATGTTATTTATGATAATTATGGACCAAAGTTGATTTCATCCCATCAATGGTGACATGTACCGTAAAATTCGTGTCTTTTTGGTCAGCAAAATTTTGCTATCGACAGTTGAGGAGGATGTTTAGATGGGAACAAGCTATTTTCATATTTTTTTTTTTCACGTTCAAAATCTTAATATATTTTTATATATTTTTTATTATATATGTGAAAATTAAGGATTTGATTTTTTTAATTTATTACGTGTTTTTTATTTTTTATTTTTAAATACTTATTTTTTAAAATAATGGGTCTGGCGGATCATCTAGATCCAGATCTATTAATTCTTGAACCTAACAGATCCGTTGGATCACGTATTTAATTTGGCGGATCTAGTTTAATATTATTGGATCTAGTTGGGTCGGATCTGGATAAAATCTGTCCAAGTGACGGGCCTACCCACAAGTCATTGTGAATCGTAGAAAAAGGCATAGATGGTTTATACACAGATCTAGGAAAATAAGTACAATTATGCTTGGCAAGTTTACAAATTTCACACTAAAAATTAATTGTTGTTTAATTTGAACAAATGGAAGGAAACAACTGTTACATGTATTGAAAATTGGGATGTCCCATTCTAAGATGCTATAACAAAAGTTCATTATTCCTAGAACTAGAAATAAAATCATAAACAGTAGTGTGGCATTGTTCACTCATAGTAGTTGCCTCAAGGTAATAAAGACCCTCATACTTCTTAGCATTGCCAATCATCTTCTCCGATAACAGGTCCTGAAAGATACAATAAGAGGGTAGAAAATTAGCACAATAGTTGGAACTCTTGGTTAATTGGCTAACAAATAGCAAGTTGTAAGGCAAATTAGGAACATGAAGGACATTTTCGAGTGTAATGGTGGGGATTTGAATACTTCCTTTATAGCAACTGGACAAAAAGTACCATCTTCAACTCTTACTTTCAAGTTCTAAGCACAAGGTGTGTAGGATGAGAATAAATGGCAAGCATCTGTCATTTAGTCAGATGCACTAGAGTCGATAATCCAAGGAGCAGTAGTACGAGAGATGAGTATTAACAAAAACATATTTTTATGAACTAATTTCCCAAATGACATAGTGGAGGACGAAGTGGTACCTGGCTTTTAAAAAGATGAGAAAAGTTCATACAACTTTCCAAGCTGTTTAGCATTGAACCCTTCACTCACAAATAGTTGAGAATTCTGCTCTCCTAAGCCCTTCTCGGCCTCATGCTCTGCAGTAGCTTGATATCCCTTATTTTTCTTTGTTGTCTCCACTTCCATTCTGCATGCTTGCCATGTAGATCCCAACAGGAATCTTTAGAATGTACACTTTTTCCACAGTGATCACACAACTTGCCCTTTTGTATCTTTTGCCCAGGCTCACTTGGAGGTCCACGAATTGCAAGTGCTGATATTTCAGGGTCATTTTGCATAGATGTATTATTCTCCTATAACATCACCTTATATTGGGCTTTCTCTCATTAGACTTAAGAGAATACTTCAGGGGTTGAACGGAGAGGCTGACTGCTGAGAATCACCCCCACATCATCTAGTTCACGGTTTAGTCCAGCTAAGAACTCAAAAACTATTTCATTCTCCAATTTTTTCTAGTACTAAGTGCTATCACCTGGGTATTCCTGACCTTCTTCACTGCCAAGGTCCAATACCTGCGACAACGTTGACATCTCCAAGTAATAATCAGTGTCATTTCAAGTTCATTGTTTCATCTGCCATAGCCTAGACTTTAACTCAAAGATTTGGGAAGAATTTCCTGCAGCAGAGTACAGCTCTTGGACGGCTTCCCACACATTTTTGGTTATTGGAAAAAAAAAAATGAGGTCTCTCCATAGGCAACGCCATCGAATTGATAAAGCATGATGTAATAAATGACTTTTTTAAGTGCCATTTCTAGATGGCTACGGCATAGTTTGATGATGGTTGTCGAGTCTCTCCTCTAAGATAACCAAATTTTCCTTTTCCCTCGATAACGAATCTGATGGATTAAGCCCATTTCCTGTAATTCTTCCCATTCAACTTTTCCAAGATGAGTTAAATAGTTGAATTATCAAAACCTCTAGCCAAACTCAGGGGGGATACCATCCTTGAATCTCGTCCTTAAATCCCTGAGGTAATAGAATCGTTTGAGATGGATATATTTTTTTTTTAATTATCTCTATTGACATTGCCGACTAGAGCAAAGACTGCAGGTGTCGAGCAAAAGCTACAGGGTCGACTAATCATAACCCGCCACTACCTTCTCTGATCGCTCAAAAGAATAGGTTGAGCAAAGAACTCGAATTCTAGCACTGTGCGATGGTGATGGTGATGGTGATGGCGATAGTGATGTTGCTGTTGCTTTACAGAAACTGCTAGCACCTGCCACCACTGAGTGTGAGAATTGATTTAAGAAAAACGGAAACAAGTACAACCCCATGATCACCGAGCACGTCGAATCGAAATCATAGAAATCACCTCGGTGGTTACAAAAACACCAGATGCATGCACCACTACAAACCTCAGAGACGACGCGACCTTATGCGATTAAGGAACTCAAGTTCTTGGGATGACTTCCACGAGGAACTGTTATAATTAATTTCTGTTGATTGAATCCGCCAAGCGTGGTTGAACGAGAACCTTTGATGTGATTGACCTTTAGCTAAAGTATCGATGTAGTACAGTACATAAAATCAGCCTAAAATCAAGAATAATAACTCCTAAAATCAAAATCACGTACTGGAATATTCTAGAATATTCTACAGTATAAGTCGCAGGCTCCAACACATACTTAAATTGAAATAGAGAAATGAAAGACAATGATGACTCAATTATCCAACGGTCCATTAAGATAGCTTGAGATTGTCACTTGCTTCCGCTTGATCACTTGAAATAATAGCTATGAGCACGATAACCCAGTAGGTAGAAATACAAAATAAATATGTGCAATGTGTGTAGTATAATCGTGATGCACATTGGTAAATCATGAAGTAAACCAACACTCAACACATAATAATCAATGTGGGAAATGCAATGCAATGCAATGCATTCTATTTCACCAGTCTACTCCCAAAGTTGGGGCCAGGGATAGTGACATAGAGCTACCAGCTATATTGTTTTCTATGATCACCACAAACTAGCATCAATATCGATGTGGTGAAAAACACTCATAATGTAAAGAGCCATCATGTTAGATTAACTGTCAGCATCACTCAATACGGGCAAGAATAGACACGTTGCCACGAGGATGAATTGCACAGTAATCACCAAGTTTGAGTAAAGTCATCCAGAAAATATTTTAAAATTAACTCAATTTAAACCATTCCATGTATAAGTGATTACACTTGAAAAGTGTAATTACTAACTCGATAAATTAGGATAGAATGCATACAATTTATTTATAATTTATGCAAATTGTTATTATTTATATTTATATGATGTATTTTTCTTCAATGCAACGAAAATGGAGATATCTCGCTGATAAATAATAAAGAAAATGGGAAAGAAGAAGCAAATAAGTAAGAAGGAACTCCAAACGAATCAAGAGAACCAAGCCAAGAGACTCTGCACTCTATGGTCCGGACGCCCTATTCATCTGGTTCGGACGGCAACAATTGAAGAAAAATCAAATCAAGAAGATACACATTGTGGTCTGGACCCCCAGTTCTACGGTCCCGACCCCCATGTACACGAGTAAAATGTCCGCGGAAGAATATACACACTGTGGTCCGAACCCCATACTTTCTCGTCCGGACCGGCGGTCACCCAGCTTTCTGAGTTTTATTTTTTAAGGGTTTTAGTTGATAGATATAAATAGAACACTGGGGGGAGTTTTGAGGGGGACTTCTTCTCTGCCGTCTAGGGTTTTTAAATCTTTAATTTCTTTGAATATTAGTGAGGTTTTGAGTCGTTTTTGGGAGTGATTAAGATGTTTTGGAAGAGTGGCCTTGCAATTTGTAGTTTTGCTTCTTTCTTTTTTGCACTAAGATTGTTTTTCAAGACTTCGAAGTACGGTACCGATTGATCTTTGCTTTAATATTATTTTATCTGTTGTTCATCTTTGTTGTTTACTTGGTTTCACGCTTGTGAATCTTGAATGCATAGGAATGTTTTGAAGATTATGTTTCATGTATGGATCCAGGATTTCTAGTTATTCTTTTGATAGTTTCTGTTTCAGATCTTCTGCATGGTAGGATTAGATTATTTTCCAGGTTCATTTAAGGATTTCTTGCAAGCTTTTTAATCGTTAACAAATAGTTTCATGTTCTTGCATGCGTAAGAAGTTGCTAAGGTTTTAGTTTAATCCTGTTTCTTGAATTTCTTGGTTTTATATTTTAGGTTGTTTAAAGTTTATTTTCCAGAATTTTTAAAATGAATTATGCAAACATGTTAGGCTAGTTCTTTTTCTCTTGGTTTGAGATTTCAAAAGTAGGGTAAGTGAGTTTAATAATTAAAAACCTAATTTCGTAGAATTAATTTTAATTGACTTAAAGAATTTTAGAAAACAAGAAGGTTTGTTTAAATTCTCTGAATCACTGAAAAAT
>JAVXUM010155572.1:0-13748 GCA_035590655.1 Pouteria glomerata
CAAAAATATTATTCTTAGAAATTAAAATTCAAATGCTGAAAATGAGTTTTGGCTGAGATCTTTTACAATTTAAAAATTTCTCTCAAACTTTTATATTTAAGTCAGTTCACATTCTTATAAACTATTGAATTGAACTTAACGATAATATCTGAAAAATTATATTGAGAAATACAAAAATTTTACTTCTCAGTAAATGCATGCATATTTAATTTTAGGTTTAGTTTGAAAAAAAAAAAATTAACTTTTTAGTAGCTGAATTTTTTTTTAGAGAGTAATTTGACAATCTTATCCTTTATAGTTTAAAAGAAATTTAAAATGTAAGAAGGTAAAATTAATAATTGTAAAAAAAGATAAAAAAAAAAAACTAAATAACTTAGTAAAAAAAAGTCAACTTCTCAGACGAACCTTAATTGATGAATGCTGCTGGCATGGGTTATTAGCTAGTTATGTAATAAAATGGAATAAAAACTCTCCCAATAGCCATTCTCATTTCAAAATATTTACCAAATATGACAATAGAATGAAAGTGTAAAATTCATTCCGAACCCTTTCTTGAAAAAGACAAACTGCGTATTTTATTATTACAGAGTGTTGAAAAGGAAATACAGAGCTAATTTCATACATTTCTCATTCGGTAACCACACTTCCGAGACTTCGAATGCATCGTCACTCGCACAGAGCGAGAGCAGTGTTTTCTTCCGTCGGCTCTCTTGTAGCAGGTGGAGCGGAGTTTTGGGCCTTTTGCCCGCAAAACAGAGCAATTCGACTATATCTTGTAAAACCCTATCTACGCTTGCTGTAACCCCCGCGATCCCGGTCATCTCTTCCCCGATCGCGTTCCCGGTCTCTCGAAGCTCTCGAGGAATGCCTCGCTTCCTCCTCCCACTCCGCCGCCGACGCAACTACTGGTGGCGGCGATGGCTCGTACCTCGACGGCCTTCTCTTGAAATGCCGATCGTCGTCACTCGATTCGTAATCTACAGCAGCGGCAGTGGCAGCACTCTTCCTCGAAACAGGTACTGCTTTCAGCAAAGACGACGACGATGTCTTGTGATCTTCAATGTACCCATTCACCGTCGACCTGTGACTGTGGTGAGCTGACGAGGCAGAGGCACCGCCGATCGGTGCGTCACTAGAAGAGGAGACCTTTCGCTTCTTACTAGATTCCTCTTCCGGGAAGCTGATGCGAGAGAAGACGCTTGGTTTCTGCTTCCGGTGGTCTGCTGCGGTTGTGTTGGGCTTGGGCAGTGGTTCTAGGGTTGCTGAAGATGATTTGGCCGTTGACGGCTCTGAACGATGGCGATGGCTTTGATGATGGTGGTGGTCATATTCATAGTCGTAATCTGATTTCCTTTTGGCGGATGCACGGGGGGGTTCAGGGTCACGGACAGGCCGTTCCACCGAAGACCTCTCAGACCGGTGGCGGTGGTGATGGTCCAAGCCTGACGGCGGTGGAAGAGGCTTCTGCAAGCCAACCATTTATTACACAAACTTAATACTGACTCGGACAAAAGTTAAATAAAAAATAAATAAATAAATAAATCGTCTTAATTCAGTTGGTAATAAATTTATAGAAACGAAAACAAAATAAGAATGAACCGTTAAAAGAAAATGCACCAAATAAATAGAAAATACTGAATCAGACTACAATCAGTATGTTAATACCCAGCACTATATATATTAAGATTGAGTTGAGCCGGTCAACTGGGACTTGTCTAGGCTGATTTATCTTCCTCGTACCAGAAAATTGAGTTTAGAAAAGAAAATTATTTTTTATTTTATTTTTTTTGGGGATAGAAAAAAGTGAAAAAAATTAACTTTTTATCTTATTTTTTTATTAATTTGACAATTTTGATCTTTAAGATTTAAAACAAATTTAAAATGCAGAAAGATAAATTGATAAATTTAAAAAAAAGTTAAAACGCTGTAATGACTGTTAGCTCATTGTTGCCAAACGGACACTAGCTATGTTTTTACTCAAAATCTCTCTTTTTTTAAGTCAAGATTTGTTGGAAAAATTACAGCATGTTAATACCCCACATTCTGTGTAAGCGTGATTTTGACTCAAAATTAAGTCTAGATTTGTTGGAAAATTTACAGCACCCGCAATAACACAAGCACAGGAAGTATAGAGGCCTTCCTCAAAAAACAAAAAAATAAAAAAAAAAAAATGTTGGTTGAATTGCAGCAACAAAACAGACAATACAAAAGGCCATTGAAGAAAATAGTCACAGTTTTTCCAAGAACATCAAAATACGATAAACAGTGGTGAGACCAGACAGAAGTGTGTGTTTGGGTGCACCCGCACAAATACCTTACATTCTTATTTTTCTCATTTACTCTTAAAACTCCAATTCATTGCGGATTTGGAAAAAGAAACGAAAACTTCACATTAGGTAATAACGGGCCGATTTGAGTGACCACAAAAAACTTGAGGGGTCTTTCATTTTCATTTCTTTTCTCACATATCTTTTTGGCAATTTTATGGAAAACATCCAAGTCAGGAACACAAGTGATTTGTGCTCCCCAAATTTAACGAACATCTTTTGGTTGCTTAATCCCAAAGAGCAGTCATAACAAATTTCTATTTACTTTATACTGGAAAGTAGAAGAATTCTCTTGCCAGTTTCCGCACGTCCTTTAAACTTCAAATTATAGCATTCTACCCAATTGTTGATTGTAAACACCTAGTGTACTTGCTGTGGTAGACATGTAACGGAGCAAAATACAATAAAAACAAAAAGCAGAAAACATACAGGTTTTGATTTCAAGGAAGAAATATCGCCGCTGCTGCTCACTTCCCTGCTAAATTCCCGGTCTTTGGATAACTCCCTGCTGCAAAAGGAAGAAATTGCACTCTTAGGCTCTGTTTAAATAACACTGTAGTCCAAATGAATGGACTTGAACAGATAGCTAATTTATATAAGAACACAGAAGACGACTTATTACTACTAAAGTAGTGGAGTCGAATAACAATATTATAGGAATAACTATTCTATTCCATTCCCTTGTACCAAAGGGTATCTGTTTGGAACAAGAATTTGTGAAGCGAAAAGAAAATGAGAGGGAAAAAGTAGAAAAGGAAAATGAATTATATAACGATGTTAAATTTGTTTATTTATTTATGGATAGGAAAGTGAGAAGAAAATGAATAGATATTTGTCAAATTAATCGGAGAAAAAAAAAAAAAAACTGAGAATATATAAGTTATTCAATTTCCATCAACATTTCTTTTTCCTCCACAAGTCCTTGTTCCAAACACATCTTAAAGTATTTCAAATTACTAATTTTTTTGGGTGGTGATTTCAAATCCATAATAATCTATTATGTTATAACACTTAAATCCATGATGAATCCACATCTAAACTAACAAAGTTACTTAAGCAATTCTTCTTAAACAAATCCCACAAAATCCCTAGGTATCAAATTCACAACTACAGACACAGATCATACAAAACACTAACAGAAATTTCCATATTCTCTTTACAGACAAAAAAAGCCAATCGTGTATGACAAGCAATGCCACAACCAAGAAGAGCCCTCCACCATTAGCTACAGCATCAAGATTCAATTAATTCATACCATTGAACTTGGTAAGATTTCCATACAAACTAAAATCATGTGTTAAAGCCATAATTCAGTGACAGAACAGGTGGATTTAGAACTTGAAATAAGTGTAAAGAACAAACATGCTGAACTAGTAAATATCAAAGCAGCAACTTATTTTTTCAGGGGTGTGAGGTGGCTGGGGTGTTTGATTCCTCCAAGATCACCGCCAGAATGACAGTGAACAAAACAAGGCCCCTCACAGAAAAAAGGTGCAAAAATAAGAAACTGTGTACGACGATGAAACAAGGCACAAGATCATATCATAACACACAGTGAACTGCTAATCTCAAGAAAAATAGTATAACTAGAAAGTTACCTTTCACCCCGTCTCTCAATCTCACGCTTCCTCCTTAGATCAGCTTTACGAGCCTCAAATTCCTCCCTGCTCATGATTGGCGGTCCAGCATTGAAGCCCATCCCAAAATCCGCAAGATCCCTATAAATAAAAGAAAATTGCGATCCCAATCAAGACCATGAACATTCAATATTTTTCATAAGAAATAAAAATTTTATTGCTAAAAACTAAAAGGAACTAAAAAGCACCCTCATCTCCAAGTGTAACAAAATAAAAAAAAAATAAACAAATCTGAATATAAACACACAAACCACCTACACAAAGGAAAAATGTTTTTTCATTCAATATAACTGAACATCTAATTCCGCACGTACAGGAATATCAGATGTTAATTGCTAAATGCATTCAGAAAAGTAAAGAATCAAAATCAGCATTTCAACAAAGCGAGGTACCAATGCTCCTCACATGGCATGCAACGTCATGCACACGCATCAGTGGCATCACCCTTACACAAACAAATCCAATGTTGTCCTTGAATTTTCATTTTTTTCTGGGGAAAAATATGAAAATAAATACAAATTCCATAATCATCTCATGGCACATTAACCTTACGACAAGAAGTTCCACACACCCGGTCATCCTCACCCAAAACTTATCCCAACCCTCTGAACTTCTTTTTTTTCTTCTCACAATCATATACAAAGAATAGGGTATTAACACACTTCCCAGCATTGGAATTCTCCAACTTTTATGTCATAGGATA
Source organism: Pouteria glomerata (assembly GCA_035590655.1). Lineage (NCBI taxonomy): Eukaryota > Viridiplantae > Streptophyta > Magnoliopsida > Ericales > Sapotaceae > Pouteria > Pouteria glomerata. The sequence continues at coordinate 4,668 of JAVXUM010155572.1, forward strand.
CATAAATATTTATCCAAAATTTGTGTGCGCTACCAAAAACAAGATGTAAACATTCAAACGTAAAGTATAATATAATATGACTAGCAAATAACCATACCTACAGCATTCCTCAACTAAAATTAAATATGAACACATTTGAAATTGAAACATGTTAACAAAATTTCCCTTTTCATTGTATTTTTCTTTTCAGAAGAATTGAAACACAATTTGAAAGTTATCAACTAAACACACAACAAACTCGAAATTCAATCCATCACATTTATAATTCAACCAAAAGATCAAAAAATCATCATATGTTGATTAATTTTATAAAAATAATTTAAATTAAAAATATTATTAATAATCATACATTGTGCTTTATAAAAAAATGTATATATAGTCAACCTTACCAATTTAAATTTAAAATTAGAATTTAAAAAAAAAAAAAAATCACTCTCCCAAGACTAATTTTATCAAAATATTTGTAAAATATAAGAATAAAAAAAAAAAAGTAGAATGATAAATATAGAAAATGCCATATAGAATTTGATAATAAATTTTTAATTGGTTTTACAAAAATAAATTAAATAAAAAATATTGTTATTAATCATAGTTGCTTTTTAAAATAAAATAAATATAGTAAATATGACTAATTTAAATTTAAAATTAGAATTTAAAAAAATAACTACTCCTTAGCCTAATTAATATTTGATATTTTTCGTACTTTTAAATTTTAAAAATGCTAATAGGAGTTGCTATAAGAAAAATAACTTAATTATTATTTAAGCTTTTTTATTTGTGTATTTTAAGTCAACTTTATTTTTTATCTGCATTTTTAATTTAATTATTAATGCAATTGAAATATATAAATTTAACAATCATATTAAATTTTTAAGCAAGAGGCCCCTTTTAGAACCCATGAGCAAGTGAATTCTTTTTCAAAACCCAAAAAAGTGGATTCCTTTTCAAAACTTATTATTTATTAAAATTATATGCCACAATTTTAGTGCTTTTTTAGACGAGAAAAATTAAAGTTATGTTTTAACCATATGGGACAAAGAAACAAAGGTTCTGTGAATGTAAAAAGATATCAGCCATTGTTGAAAAATGAAACTCAATTTTACCTATTAGATCTTAGTTTATGAGATGGACATTTTCAAAAACTATCATGTTTTATTATATACATATAATATTTTGCTGTAAAATGTTATTATTTAGGAATGCACTTCAAACTAAATGGCTTTCAGGGGGAAGACAAGTGGAGATTTATCACTCCTAGATGGTAGAATATTTTCTTCACTATCAAATACGAGGACCTTCCTCAATCACTTTCAAAATTACATGATGCAAGTGTCTAATACAGATTTTGGGGGTCAGACAAATCTCATCTCATACCCTCATACACCTGGTGGGTACAACCGTGCGTGTACGGTACAAGGATTAGGAAAATTAATCTGACAATGACATGCGAGCACACAGAGTACATAGAACAAGAGGCATACCTTTGAGGTGGGACTGGAGGCATCATATAACCTTGTGCAGCAAATGGGTCAGGAGGTATCATACCAAATGGAACATCTAATGGACCAAGCCCATAACCCATATAAGGCATGGTACCACCATAAGGGGCTACATAACCTTCCATGCCAGGTTGCATGCCAGTCCAAAATGGATTATAGGCAGAAGGGCCCAGAGGCATCATATAGTTCTCAGCTGCAAGGTCTTGAGACATTTTCCAGTGCATATCTGCAGCTGCAATGGATCCAAGAGTGAAACAAAATGATGTCAGCATCCTGCAGGCCAACAAGCCTGGTTAAATATAAGCGATAATCTCTATAGAATGTTCAAAAAATCATTTCTAAAGGAACTAGCTCTTTGAGAGGCCCTAAGGGTTGAAATAATAAGCATACCATTCAAAGGCAAGCGAGCTTTCTTCTTTTTCTTTTTCTTTCCTGATAAGTAAAAATAATCGTTGTCAGATAAAATGATTTAGTTCTAAACATATAGCAAAGAATGTGCCCATATCCATAATGACTTTATGCAATCGTGGATCAATTCCTGACAACAGTAGATGGAACTGAGGAACATTAAACCAAGTCTTAAAACATAAGAAATCTATGCAGCATAAAACTTCATATGGAACCGATAGCAGAGCTGAAATGAGAACACTAGAACAACATCACTAGCAAGGGGAAAAATAACACAAGGATACTGAATGTTTGAAACATTACCTGCCTCTCCAGAAACTGGTTTCTGTTGAACTTCTTCATCAACTAGCGGAGCACTCCCCTGAGATGCAGGCTCCTTCACACTGATCGAATCATGCGTAGCTTCAGAAGCATATGCAGCTTTTCCGCTCTTCCCTTTATCTAAGGTGTTCTGTGGAGCATTATCAGCATTTCCCTGATCTCCAGTCTCTTTCACCTTTGAAATCTCTTCATTTTGAGGTGGTGCTGCTTGCTCACCCTTTGAGGCTGCAGAAAGTGTAGGGGATGGTATCTTGGGCTCCATCTTAGGCTGTGGAATCTTGGATTCCATATCTGAAATAGAAAATAAAAAAAATATTATCACATAAGGATTTTTGTAGCTTAATGCATAAAAGCAATTATCAATGAAAGACAGACCTTGAACTTGAAAAGCACTGCCAGCATTTTCTCCACTGCTGTTATTAGACTCCAATATTCTATTGATTGTGTCTCTGAGTGTCTTGTTGGGTAAGAGATCATCAGCCAGTATATTTGTTGCCCCACAGATACAGATTGACTTGGAGATGATGTGGTCTCGTATACCTGAAAAAAAAAGTTTTAGTAATCAGATGCAGAAAATCTAGAGAGAAACAAGCTCTTTCCGGTATAATCAGACAAGCATTAATGATCAAAGACTCAAATTATCACCCTAAACATAACTTCACCATCCACAAAAAGAAAAAAGGATGGGGTTGGGTTGGTTTTTACTTTTTGGAGGGGGAGGGGCATGGGTTGCAGGTCAGTTAACAACAAATACAAATTCTAGCAACTTGAAGGAGTTCTGAAGACCAAAAAAAAAAAAAAGCATTTAAATTTGCACATAAAACATCAAACAAATACAAGGAACACCAACAAGTAACTCCCACAAACTTTTCTTTCGTCAAATCCATATAGCTGACCCCACCTAGTGGGAAAAGGCTTAGTTTGGTTTGGTTACAAACATGCCAAATTTAATAAACACAGAACATAAGCACATGGCCAAAACAAGAACTTGAACGCTTACACTTGTCACAAAAACTCTTAAAGCAGCATTTGCTTGTCAGCACTGCATCTTTCATTACTTCTTTGCACAAAGGGCAGTGAAGTTCAGGTGGAAGATCACCAACAGACCGAGTGGAAGGCAACCCTTCAATTTCTTTTTCAAAAGCAGCCCTGTACAAAATCCAAAGAACCAATAAATATTTTCACAGACACGGTAGTCTTCACATAACAGCACAAAGAAGCAATACTTCTACTAAAAGAAAGAGGTCAGCTCACTCATTTGGCTTCAAAACAGCAACAGCACCACTTGGTAATGCATAGGACCCATCTGGAGTTGCTATTAACATAGACTTTGGAATACCGGTTGGAGGTTTCACTCTTTTGATGTCATAACTAGGATCTCCATTAGTGGGGCAGTGCTGAATAAAATGGCCTGTACAAATAATTAGACACTATGGTATGTCATTACTGCTCTGTAATTATATTCCACAACCAAGAAAGAACTCCCCCCCACCCCACACACACACAAAGATTAATATATTTAAAAACTACATATCAGCATATACGTACCAGGCACCTTACACCTGTGACACACATATCCCTGTGGGGGTGTTTTCCGCTCCAATCCACCTCGACCACCTCCAGAAATAAAATAAAAATTTTAGTCTCGCATGGAGTACAATAAAATAAGCAATCTACAAAACCCATCACATTAATGAAAAAGAAACCATTCCAGAATAACTTGCACACAAGACAACTTATATATAAATGGACAGCTAAAGTAGAATTTGGTGCCAATGGTAAGGTTTATGGCAACTGGAAGGGCATCAGGCTTCTTTTGAAGGAGCTCATGAAATTTTGTTCATTAAAAGTGGGAAAAGGTAACCGGATAAAATTTTTGGATTAATCCTTGTCTACTTGGGTTGGTGATGGTTGCTTAAAGGATGTTTCCCCAGAAGCATGTTTTCACAGTAAACAGAGAGGTTTCCATTAAGGAGTGTTTGTCTTTGGAAGGAGGTAATACAAACCAGAATCTGCTTTCGCGTAGGAATCTCCAATATTGGGAGTGGATAGTTATGTTGATCTTTTACATTTGTTAGGAGGGAGAGGAAAGCCTTAGATGAATTAGCTCCAAATCTGGCACCTTTGTGGTTAAATCATTTTATAATGCTTTAATGGGAAGTAGGGGGGTGGATTTCCCTTTGAAGTACATTTGGGGCTCTCCCGAAAATTGTTTTTTCTATTTGTTGTTTGATCCAAGGAAAAACTCTAAACAATGATAATTTTATAGGTAGAAGGCAAATTTTTGTCAATTGGTGTTGTTGACATAAATTTTTGCCCTGGTCGTTTGGGAATAAGGTTCTGTTGAGTTGAATTGGTTTTGTTTATGCAAATGAAACTCTTTATTAATTGTCTTGGATAAGGGAGTTGTAGAAAAGATTTTATCCTAGTTTGGAATGTTTTGGGAAAAGCATAAGATGCTTTCTATTCAAGAATAAACCTTGGAAAACGATTCCTTTTTCTTTATCTTGGTTGATTTTGGTGGCGGTTTTGTTTGTGTGTGTGTGTGTGTGTGTGTGTGTCATTTGGGGAAGGGGGGAATAGAAAGTATTTTCTCGGAATTGAAACTTCCTTAGTATTTTTCTTTTTTGGTCCATTTGGTATAGATGGCTTTTAGGTGGTCTGACCCTAATTTGTCTAGTTTTTGCCCTTTTGGAAGCAATTGGAAATGTAACTAGAAGCCTTGTGGTCCTTTATAGTGGCATCACCTTGATGCTTGGCATTCTCTTAATTATCAAAAACGAAAAACAAAAAATAGAAGCATGATGCTACTTGCAATTAGTAAACATCTATATAAGAAAATATGAAAACAGGAGGTATAAGAGAATCACCAAAACCACGTCCACCCATCATTCTTCCACCCATACCCCGTCCAAAACCTCTACCAGGGCCAAAACCATCAGAAGTTTGACTACAAAACCAAAAGATCAAGACCAGATAAGATTCTACTGAATTTCAATCCCAAATCAATGAAGAAACTAATAATCCCATTATCTGAAAAGGAACAATAACAAGATAAAATCTCACCGCTGCCAATCCAGGGCAGGAGTGTCAATTAGAGCTTTGATCTTGCTGTCCTCGTCAGCTTTGCTGGCAGGGGGAGCATCCTGAATTGGATTGCTAGCCTGAACTGGTAGAACCTCAGGAATTGCATACAAATCATTTCCAAATTCATCCCATTCTGAATCTTCAGGCTGCAAAGCCCAGCCATTAATTGAGTTGTTATGCCAAGAACTCAAACTAATGCAAACAACAAATTCATAGTTTTTCAAGGGAAGAAGACAGAAAATTAAGGCTCACATATTTCATAGCAGAGGTATCAGCTCCTAGGAAACTACTATTTGCAGGTTGAGCATCGTCAGACTTAAAAATTTCCACCTTGGCCCTGCAGAACAATACACATCCCCCATACTCATATATATTAAAAAAAAAAACTGTTCAAATTTTTCTGCTCGGTTTGAAAAACAATCAACAAGATTTTACAGTTTCAAGTCACCACAAAATGGTTTACTGGTAAAAAATAGAATTTAACAATGCCAGAACCCACAGGCTTATAGGAATAGTGCAATATTAAGTTACAGACATATTACTTATATTTAACTAAAAATAAAATGCCGCTAATGGTCAAAAGATTTAAGGATTGAGATAGTACTCGTCTTGTTCAATGACAGGTTCAGTAACTATGGGCATGCGAGGCCGTCCAGGAACACGACGAATTAAAACAGAGGTATTTTTTGGAATCAACGTTGCTTCATCAAGATACTCTGAAATCGCAAAACAAGAGAAAATTCTATAAAACCTTTCAAAGAGCTATCCACATAACCAAGCACATGACTGACTAAAATTAAAACACCCCAAATGCAATTCCCATCAATTCTTTAAAATGAAATCTGCTACACTGTCCAAAATTCCCATCAACGAAACCTTACAGTCGAGGGATAGCTCAATGCTTCACTCCAACGTGTACAAATTGACCTTACACTCCCATACACATAACAAGCAAACTTAACTCTCCACCAAAAATGGGCAATTTTGACTTAAAATATGGGAACAAAAGCCATATTGACTATCCAACACTAAACAATTCTCACCTCTGATTATTTCTCCTCCAATATGTTTTGGGCACTTATTGCCCATTGAACACCCATAAGCTTTTCAAAGAACAGAATGTTCATGAGCCAGTCCCACACAGAACAAACTACAGACATACAATAATTGAAGGAAAAAGTATAATTTAATCTATACTCCCAACCAAGTTTTCTTTTTTAAAAATCATGCAAAACAGAAAATTGCGTACAAAATTATTAGACGCTTTTAAAACATAATGGACTACTTCTAGAGAATCAAACCAACCTTCGTTAGTCTGGGCGTTGGTGACAACAAGGTCAAAGTCAGTACCCCTGCCCAGATGCTTGGATTCAAATATTTTTTCTTTCAAATTGGCAACTGATATGAAATGGCCGTCCATTTGAATTGAGTCATAATCTTTTGCACTTTTAAACTTATAATACACTGACATTTCTTTATGAATTTCTTTTTTTCCCTCTGCTGTAAAAAATAGAGAAACCAACAACACAAAAGCCCTCAAAATTCAAAAGGCCCTTGAATAAAAAAAGGCCTGATATTAAAACTCAAACAACAATATATAACGGTACAAGAAAGGAGCTATTTTTTTTTTCACTTTTTTTCTAACTCTTCGATAACTCAATAAAGATCAAACCAACGTAATCTCTTCAAAATTGCAAATCAGCGACGCTTCGCTTGCTGAGGAATCCTCAGAGCTGAACCCTCCAAATTACAATCTATCGACCGCACATTCAACTTCTGCAAAGCCTCCGATGACAAAACAAATCGTAGAAGATGCCATGTACACCACCGATCAAAGCGATTTCAATCAGATTTGGCGGATCAAATCGAAAAAGCCCCTTCCTTCGAAAACCAAGCCGCTACGAAACCCGGTTCTCCTGATTTTGAGCCCCGACAAATCGCCGCACCGACTTGAAGCTTCGCGAACCAATCGAATCTGGCGAGGCCGACCACCAGTTCTTCAGACAATCAGATCGATAATCGCCTCTCAGCGAAATTCTGAATAAATCCCCCAATTCTTCGAAAAAGTAGACGAACTCGAGAGCGCGCGTGACGATCTTCACGTCAAAATCTATCGTTAAAACGAATGTGATCAGAGAGATTTGATGAATCTTCAAACAATTTTTCAACTTCAAACCCTAGAATTTGACGAAGCAGAAGAGGAGGTGCGAGCATCAGCCTTAGGGTTTCGAAACTCTCAGATAGAGAACGAAAGAATTGCGAGGGCCAAAAGGTAACAATAACGCGGATTTTAGGAAAGCGTAGTTTATATATGGGATTTTTTTTTTTTCTTTTTTTTTGCTGATAATTTTAACAAATATTATAAAAATACAGTTAAAAAAAAAAAACTGTTAAGGTAAATACAGTAAATGAAAACGCAGAATTTCAACGTCGAAACCGCGTTCGCGTTTCTTTGCCTCAGTTGTAAAACCGTAATTTCACTTCGCATTTTTTGGTGATATTTCAGTTTGCATTTTTCACTCTATTCAATAAATATTTTGTATTTATCCATATTTAAATCATATATTGGGATTTTTTGTATATATCTATTATTTTTATATTTTTTGAATTAATTAATAAGATGTCAATTTATTTTTGAATAATAGATTTTTTAAGAATTTTAACATATCTTTTTAAATTTTTTTGTCATGCTAAAAATTAAAAAAATATATTAAAAAATTTAATATTAAAGAAAATATCAATACTTAGATGAGAACACAAAAAGAAGATAAGACATTTATAATAATAAATAATATATATACATACATGTGAAATATAATTTTTTTATTACAAAGAAAAAAAGATAAGACAGAATAATAGATATACATGAATTATAAATTTTATTTAAAAAAATGCTAAAAAGAAATAATAGATAGGGTAAATTACACTTAGACCCCCTGAACATTAGGCCAATTACAGGGAGCTACCCCAACCTTTTAAATCTGACAGTTACCCCCCTTAAACCCTAATGTTTGTTACACTTAACCCCATCCGTTAATGTAACGTTAAAAATCAAACAGATTTTGGTGACATTAACAACAAATGGTAATTTTTTTCCCTTTATACCCTTCATTCTCCTTTGCCATCCATAACACTTATGACCAGTAAAAGCCCCATTTAAACCATGTTCGAAGCCCTAGCAAAAGACGAACAATGTGAAGCTGGGTTTGTGATCGAATAGAGACGGTGCAACGATATTGCTTTTCCTGCGGCATAAAAAAAGTGAACACTGTTCGATAAGTTTGTATTCCAAAATTGTTAGGTCTATCATTCTAACGAATCTTGGTTTTCCATTTTGGTTTCTTACGTATTGGGTTGGTTTGTTCTTTCTGGTTTCTTCCGGATTCAGTGGGTTTGTTCTTTCCCCACTCAATTTTTCTCTGTCGCCCTTCATTTTGAGTTACCGACATTGTTAATCTATTATTTCTCTTTCATTTCTTCTTCGCTGTTTGATTCTCCCATTCCCAATCGTGTTTCCCTATATTGATTTTTCCCTATTTGATTTGTCCACACTTTGATGTTATAGGGAAATAATGTCCTCTCGAAGCATAGCAACAAGTAATGGACAGGGCATGTTCTGTAATCGGTACTGTAAATGTGGAAGAAAAACTGCTGTGGGCATTTCTGGGTCAAATGAAAATCCTGGGAAGCTTTATTACAAATGTGCCAACAGACAATGTAATTTTTTTGCTTGGTGGTCTGGTCCATCCATGAATGAGGCAAGAAA
>JAVXUM010155583.1:0-13747 GCA_035590655.1 Pouteria glomerata
GGGAGGTGGAGTGATCAGGAGGTAGTGGGAAAAGATAATAATGTTTATGTAATTATGAATGTGAATATCTATTAGAATTAAGGCATTAGTGCTTGCCTATCCTATAAAAGTTAAATATCGTTATAATTGAACATTGTAGTTACGAGTTACGATATTTGCTATTATGTTATGGTATTTGGATTATTCTTGTTGCTTAGTACTTCATGATTATTATATGTGGCATGTTTATATTATGGAGAGTATATCGTGGGTACACGCCATCCGTGCTCACGTCCCTACAACTGTCCATGCAGGACCCACACAGGACGATTAGAGAGGATATCAGGTAAGAGCTTAAAGAAGTGACATATAGGGGCTTTTTGTAAGAGCTGGATGAGTGACACATGTTGTAAATGTAATTCGATAAAACATTGGGGTGTGCATATGTATTGCCTTTTACTTTTAGTTTTGTAATGGCCATAAGGCCAGTACAAGTACCTATTTGTGGAAGTTCAGAATAGTGGAATTGTTTTATATTATTATTGGATAATGTGGGCTGGAGTTATGGTTTTGGATAAATTGTATGTTCAATTTATGAAACTGCTGCATGGTTGTAGGGCGGCGAGTATATATATTGGATAGGTTTGTCTATCAGGTACCCATTGCACCAATTTTAGGCCGTTATATAGCAGGGGAAATTTTGTAGGTCCGTTGCGTGACCGCTGTGTCAGCTTTGATATGACGACTAGGTTTTCATATTTGTATGCTTTACACTTACTCCCTGGGTCCTCGGGCTCGGGGCATGACAATTCTCCTAACATATCAAACTCCACCTCCTCCCGTTTAACAGGCTTCAGCGCCTAATTAAGGATTTCCTCAAAATGTTGGGACCAATTCAAATGCTTATAGTCCTCCAAACAAAAGGTTCACTGAAGATACCTTTTACCAATTCATGAACACACAATCTACATTGTGGGCCCAAAATAATAAAAACATGGATGAAATTAATAGCTAATTGACCCTTTTAACCCAAGCTTTGAATGCTTAACTAAAAGGGCAATTTCCTGCTCAACCTCATCCAAATCCTGTAAGCCAAGCTAAACAGGTTGAAAGTTCTTCAAGTACATCTGGAAACATTGAACAGGTGTAAAATATCACTACACTTAGGAGTATGAATGAAATAGATAAGACCATCCACCCTAAGGCTAGTGAGATGAGAGAGGAATCAGAATCTAAAAGAAAAGAAGAAGAAGATAAGAAAGTTGGAAAATAACCCATCATCATCGATGATGGAGAATTACAACAAGAAGAGGATACAAAGAAAAAATAAGAAATAAAAAAAGGAACAAAAAAGAAAAACACGTAGTGCCTAGGGAATATGTTCCCAAAGCACCTTTTCCCCAAAGATTCCTTGAGGTTAAGAAAGAGGCCTATGTAGCTAAATTGCTAGAAGTATTTAAACAAGTTAAAATTAACATCCCACTCCTCGATGCAATTAAACAAGTGCCAACATATGCCAAATTCTTAAAAGAATTGTGCACTGTAAAAAGGAAGTTGAATGTTAAGGAAAAAGGCATTCCTTACTGAGTAGACAAGTGCCATTTTACAATGCTATGCTCCACCAAAATATAAGGACCCTGGTTGTCTAACTATCTTTTGCTACATAGAGGAGTACTATATTAGTAGAGCACTGTTTGACTTAGGAGTGAGTGTGAATTTATTTCCTTATTCAGTGTACGAGCAACTGGGCTTAAGAGAATTGAAACCTACCCGTATGACTTTACAACTAACAAATCGATCCATTAAAGTCCCACGTGGTATAGTGGAGGATGTACTAGTTTAGGTAGAGAACTTTTATTTCCTGGTTGATTTTATCATACTGGACACTCAACCACTAACCAGTTTATTAGCTTCAGATCAGACACCCGTTATTCTTGGATGTCCATTCTTAGCAACTTCAAATGCTCTTATCAATTGTAGGAATGACTCCATTAAGATGCCCTTTGGTAACATCGAATTTAAAACTAATATTTTCCGTGTTACAAAGCAACCAAATTAGGTGGCTAATATTTAAGAAGTTGATTTAGTAGAAGACATAGTTCAAGACCATGTCGATCGGGAATTTGTAGAAAATCCTTTAGAGAGGGCAATCTATTTTAATGAGGAAAGCTTCAGTTCCACAACTCTGAGTACTGACATAGAAAGAATGTTTGAATGGTTAAAAGTCTATCCATTAATGTCTGTCGGTAGTTAGGTTCCAGTTTTTTAGGACTTAGGCCCATTCTTGAATAAATTTGAATCCTCTGAAATTAAAGCCCCAAGTCTTAACAGAAAGCCCCTACCCCAAAATCTAAAATATGATTTTCTAGGTGAATGAGAGACTTATCATGTGGTTATCTCTTCAGAATTGACTATCACGCAAGAAAGCATATTAATTGAATTGTTCAAAAGTCATAAGAAAGCTTTAAGGTGGTTAATAGCCGACTTAACAGGTAAAAGTTCACTCCTTTACACATCAGATATACTTAAAAGAGGATGCTAAGCCGGTTTGTCAAATGCAAAGATGACTCAATCTGAATATGAAAGAGGCAGTAAGAGCTGAAGTGCTTAAATTGCTTGATGTAGGCATTATTTACCCGATTTCTAACTCCAAATTGGTAAGCCCTACACAAGTAGTACCTAAAAAGTTTGGTGTGACTATAGTTCAGAATGAGAACAATTAGTTGGTTCCAACTCAAATTCAGACTGGCTGGCGGCGCGTCTGCATTGACTATAGAAAACTTAATGCAGTTATTAGAAATGATCATTTTCTTCTTCCTTTTTTAGATCAAGTTTTAGAAAGAGTAGCAAGCCATACATATTACTGTTTCCTTGATGGCTGCTCAGGGTATAAACAAATAGAGGTTGCTTTAGAGGACCAATCTAAAACGACATTTACTTGTCCCTTTGGCACCTTTGCTAATAAGAGAATGCCCTTTGGCCTATGCAATGCACCTGCTACATTTCAATGCTGCATGATAAGCATATTCAGTGAAAAGGTAGGAAACATCGTTGAAATATTCATGGATGATTTATCTCTCTATGATGATTCATTTTAGCAGTGCTTGAAAAATCTTGATCTAGTGCTAGTTTGATGTGAAGAGAAGAATTTATTCTTAAATTGGGAGAAATGTCATTTTATAGTAACTCAGGGTATCGTGTTAGGACATATAGTTTCTAAAAATGGCATCCAAGTAGATCAACCAAAAGTAGAGTTGATTTAGAAACTTCCCACTCCGTAAATTAGGTCATTTCTAGGGCATACCAGTTTTTGTCGGCGGTTCATTCAGTCTTTTAGTGAGATTTCCAAGCCCCTGTGTCAATTATTAACATAAGACATACCATTTGAATAGATGCTCCAGTGCCAAAAAGCCTTTGATAGACTCGAGGGTTGCCTAATCACAGCACGCATTCTGCAATCTCCAAATTGGTCACTACCTTTTGAATTAATGTGTGGAGCTAGTGACCATGCCATTGGGGCTGTGTTAGAGCAAAGAAAAGATAAAAAAGTGCATGTTATCTACTATGCTAGTAAAACCTTGAATGATGCGCAGAAAAATTACATAACAACCAAAAAAAAATTACTTGCGGTTGTCTTTGCCCTTGAGAAGTTCCGCTCCTATCTCGTTGGTTCAATAGTGATTGTATTCACTGATCATTCTGTTTTTAAGTATCTGTTGACCAAACAAGAAGCCAAACCTTATTTAATCCATTGGATACTGCTTTTACAAGAGTTTGACCTCGAAATACGAGATAAAAAAGAGAATAAAAAATGTCATAGCTGATCACTTGTCACGATTATCAGTTAAAGCTTTCCCCTCAGATGAGACTCAGATAAATGATAGTTTCCCAGATGAGCAACTGTTTCAAGTAGAAGTGATAGCAGCTCCCAGTTCTCCCTGATATGCTGATATTGCAAACTATTTAGTGACTGGGCACATTCCAAAAGAGTGGAGTTCCAAAGATAGGAAGAAATTCCTACGTAATGTTAGAGTATTCTTTCGAGATGATCCTTCCTTGTTTAAATACTGTCCTAATCAAATGACACGATAATGTATTCCTGAATGGGAAGTCCCAAGCATAATAGAGTTCTGTCATTCTCATGCCTGTGGTGGCCATTTCTCCACAAATAAAACAGCTGCTAAAATTTTACAATATGGATTTTATTGGCCAACTCTATTTAAAGATGTGCATTAGCTTTGCACTACTAGTGACAGATGCCAACAATTAGGGAGACTAACATAAAAAAATATGATACCCCTTCTCCTATTCTTGTTTCAGAGGTCTTCGACTATTGGGGTATCGATTTCATGGGCTCATTCCCTATCTCATTTGGTTATGAATATATTTTAGTAGGGATGGACTATGTGTCGAAATGGGTCGAGGCAATTGCCACACAGACAAATGATCATAAAGTCATGCTAAAGTTCCTTCGTGAGAATATTTTCTCCCGTTTTGGAATGCTTTGAGCAATTATTAGTAATGGGGGAAAACTGTCACGCCCCAGATCCGAGGAATGAATGATAAACAAGCATAACATGAATAACCTGGTCATAATATCAGAGCATATATAATGGTCGCGCAGTCGGACCCACAAAATACCTAAATCTATCACAATATTAAAGCTGCCCAATAGTTACGTAGCAAATCCACAAAATATCATAACATTACAAAAAGTAATAAATGCAGCCTGAACAACAATTAGGGTCATATGTTCCACCACAATCTCATGCTATTACATCACTAGGCTTCAGGGCCTTTACATCCTAAAATCCCAACAAACTCTTATATAACATCATGATTCAAATATACAAAACAAAAGAAGTCAAATTAAACTAAGGTTAAGGTGGCTCATGCAGACTCATCAAAATGCTTTAGAGATTCTGCTAGTTCTCTTGTGTGGGTTCTGTAATGACATCTGTAGGGACGTGAGCACTAATCCACATGTGCTCACGCTACTTCACTATAATATATATATATATATTTAATACAAAGCAATGAACAATTAAAGTATGGTAAGAGCAACCAAAATGGATAATTAAAGAACTCGAGAACTCAAAATACATCATTCCACAATTCAGATTTCACATTCAATAACCATTAATATTTTATTATTTTTGTTATATTGTCATTATGTCAGTTCAACCACACTTCATTGTTATAAGTATTCGGGTTTATTAAATGATGAAATCATTTAATAATCTTTTCATTTCACAACAGTCTTTTCATGTCACAAATCTTGCACACAATCATCAAGGATTGGGTACACAACTAATTATGCTTTAGGATCATAGCCCAGAGCGACGATACGCCGAAATAAACATGGATACACAGCTAATCATTCTTTAGGATCACATTCCAAGGTGACAATATGTGATGATATACTAATCATGTTGTGGACTACTAACCTACCGGCATGAAAACCAAACACTGCGCAGGTTCCGGGTCTTTCAACCCAAGGAAATCTTAAGACCCTTCTTATTTTTCCGTACCTCAACCCCAGTCAAACAATCAACCACATCATTTCATTTCTTTTCCATTATGTCTATACTTTATTCATTAGTTTACATAAACATCATATATCAACACATTAGCTCACCATCGCAAACAAGTATATACGATGTACACTCATAACACAACACCAATTTAACCATACACTTTCTAACTTACATGTATCAACTTAAACATGATAAAATTCAATTTTGATACAAGTTCAAAGTGCAGAAATTTCAACTTACTTATATCTACTTTTGTCCACTTCAACTAGCTTAAACAAATAGCAATTATGCATGCATCAATTAGGCTCCTTTCATACACATTTAAACAAAGTTTCTAAGGGGGCTTCAAAAGGGTTACAAAATTCCAGAATTTCCAATTTTCTTCATAGAGCAAACGTTTTGGGGAAAACTAAGTCTCTAGGTCACCAAAACAATATCCAACAACTTGTATACTTAACATAAGCATGGAAATTTCTAACCTTTGCATTTTACATTGTTTTACACTTAAATATATATATTAAAGGAAGTAAAGAACCTCCCTACTAACTTTAACTTTCAAAACCACTAACATGAACATGTTTTTTACTCTTTCTAGTTCACACTAACTCACATATATATATTAGAGGAAGTAAAAAATTTCCTACCTCAATCTTGACCGTGAGCTTCAAGGAGATCAAGGAGAAATAAAATTAGCCCTATCACTCCAATTTAGGGGGTTCAAGCTCTTTCTTCTCTCTACCTTCTTCCTTTCATTTTTCTTCCTTTTCCTTCTCCTTCTTCCTTTCTTTCTCTTTTTTTTTTCCTTCTTCCTCTTGGCCTATTATCTTCCTTTTATTTTCCTTTTATTTTTCTTTTTCTTCTCCTTTGATTTCTTGGTTCTTCATTTGTTTTTCTCTTTGGCCGAATGGTCTCCTTGGCTTACATGGACAATTTAGTTCAAGTCTTCCTTCCCACCAACTCTTCATGACTTTCGATCGTGGATTCTTTTTGCCAAAGAAATTGGTTCATATGGTGAAATGTAAGGCTCCCACTTGGTTTCAACTTACACTTGGTTTGGTGCAATTCCAACTATTCCTCCATTGGTTTGGCCCAAATCAAACTAGTCCTCCCAATTTTGTTTTCCAAGTCTCCCAAGTCACCCGAATTCTCCCCTCAATTTGGTCACAATTTGATCACATGGCCTCCTTTAAGTCTTAGTTCAGGGGACCACCCATTTAATGTCCTTGACCCATGTTAAAAAAGACAAAAATAACAAAGTAAGGAAAAGATAAAAGGCACACACACCTCCCTCACATTCGGCCAACTCTCCAAGTCTTCCAAGTCTCTCAATTTTTCTCCAGGTCACCCGAATGTTCCCCCCTCTCTCAATGATCTATACTTAGTCAAAATTAAACCCTCACCTAGTCAAAATTCACCAAGCCTATGTGGCCAATTTTCCCCACATGGTCGGCCATCCTTCCACCAAATTATCCCCTCATTTCCTACTTTGTCTTTCATTTAACTTGTCAACTTAGAAGAAGATAATGTTGGGAAGAAAACAAAACACACCTGTACACACACCATTCTATTTGGTCGGCCAAGGCTTTGCCCATTTCACCATTCCACTTTCCTCACATGGCTTACATAAGCACAAGTCTACTTCCTTCCATACTTTCACTTAGTAAACTCCTAACTTATATACACCTCTTCCTCTTTAATTTAAGTTAACATTTACACTAATCCCTAATAATCACAAATTTTAAAATAATAACACCAATGATATTACTGAACATAAAACAAAATTTATTTGAAATTCAAAATGCTACAATACTATATTTTGAGGTATTACAAAAACACTTCTGCAATAGACCAGTGGGTACTCTGTTACTCAAATATGGGGTAGTACATAAAGTAGGCACTTCATATCACCCCCAAACAAGTTGCTAAGTAGAGCTCACAAACAGATAAATCAAGCAAATCCTTGAGAAAACGATTAATCCGAACCGCAAGGACTGGTCACTGTAGTTGGTAGATTCCTTATGGGCCTATCGTACATCATATAAAATGACACTGGGAATGTCACCGTATAAGCTTGTTTATGGGAAGCCAAGTCATCTGCCCGTTGAATTAGAACATAAGGCCTATTGGGCAATTAAACAATTTAACGCCAATATAGATGAGGCAGGGTTACACCACAAATTACAAATTACAGAATTGGAGGAATTAAGGAATGATGCATATGAAAATGTAGTAATCTCGAAAGATAAGATGAAGAGAGTACACGACCAACATATTTCACGACATTTCTTTTATGAAGGTCAAAAGGTACTTCTTTATCGATCACGACTTCATCTTTTCCCGGGCAAATCGCAATGCAAAATGGTCAGGTCCCTTCATCGTCACACATGTTTCTGACCATCGAGCGATAGAACTAGAAAACCCAAAAAACCACCATAGGTTCAAGGTGAATGGGCATCGCCTTAAACCCTATTTAGAGCATTTTGTGGGTTTAGTGGAATCGTGGGACCTCTTAGATCCTCCTCCTTATGATTAGTTCCCAATTAAATTAGTGTATTCATTATATATTAGTAGTTTAGGATTAATTTTTGTTAATTTGAATTGTAGTAGTTTCAATTACTTAAGAGTTATTCATTTTTCTAAGTTCTTTTAATTAAAAAAAAATTTGCCAAAAATTCCGTCTGGTCCAGACCCTAAGGGCCACGATTCAAATGCTTGAAAGTATAGATTGAAAAATATTACCTCGGTCCGGACTCCCTGAGCTACCGTCCAGACCATGCGGGTGTTTCACTTACCCCCTGCTTTGGGTAAATCCATTTTGACCGAGCCTCTTCCACTCTCCTCTTTTCATTGTTTGGGTAATCTTCTCCAAATTTCTTTTGGTTGGATCAAGCACAAGATTGGCACTTAGATTCTTCATTTGGAAGCATAGATTCTTCACTCTTGCCTTCACATCATTCAAGTTCTTGGTTGGTAAGTCCCAAGCTTCTCTCCACTTCAAACCCTCGTTTTTCATCTCCTTTAATAGTTTTTCAAATCAAACATATGGGCATCAAGGGCCCTGATTTTTGTTGAAAATTTCAACTTATTTTTGCCCTTTATTGTTAGTAATAGGAGTGCTTTCAACTCTTGGGTTGTGGGGATGGACAATTTCAAGTGTGTTGCTGGAAACGTCTTCTTACCCAATGCTCATGGTGGGTTCTCCTTATTTTCAATTGTTTAGCAAATTAATGGTTGGGGGGGGACCAATATGTGTGTGGGATTGGTCAATTAGCTCTTGTGCGCTCAAAATTGGATGAGTCACTTTTTAAACTTTCTTGCATACTCTCCTAACTGAGCTTCTTCTTTGGCCTTGCCCACGTGTTTAACTTTGTGACAATACTTTCTAATTGGCATTCCTTTTTTAGTGGGGCCACCAATTTTAGGTGGGCATAAGCGGCTGGTTTCAATTACTTTAAGCTTTGTGATTTCTTTTTGTAGAAAAATAGGACCAAAAAAGTAATAGGCTAATAAACAAATTGGGTTCAGATCTTTTGATCAGAATAAATTTTGGAGGCAAGAGGCTGAAGAAAAATTCGATGAATTTTGGATGAATTGCCCCGTAATTGTCCAGAGATACTGAAAGATTGAACTATTCCATAGGGAAGACTTGTTATTGTTTCAAAACTTTGAAGGCCGTTAGTGGTTAGACCTCACCCATTTTCATGCTAATTGTATTCTGGACTTAGTGCGTGAGTTCTTTGCTAACATTAAAATTAAGTCGATAATCTGGGGAAAAGGAAGAGAGCAGATTGCTAGTTGGGTTCGAGGGGTTGAAATTAAGCTTACACATGATGATCTAGCATCCGTCTTTCAGTTACCCCAAATCCATAACCCTGAATTCACTTATCCTGATGGTGGGCACCCCACCATTGCCAATTATAGGTGCAGAAATTTTATTGGAAGGTCACTCTTGGGAATATGGCATCAAGAAGTCGGTATCTGTGCTGAATGATAAATACTGGGCCCTACATATGTTTTATTGCACAAATATTCTTCCCTAAAACAAAACTTCCGATTGTGTTCCTTTACACGCCCGTCTTATCTATGCTATTGGTACGAGGATGTCCATAGATTTACCATCACATATGTGGTAGCAGAATGTGTATACTACAGAACATGACAAAGGGCAAGCTGCTATACCATTTGGTGGTGCGCTAACAGAAATATTGCACCATAAAGGTGTCATTATTCCCACTGATTTACCTGCTGCGTTGGGTCTTCAACCTTTCACTCTTACCTCTCACGCCAAGTCCAGAGGCATTTACGCTTGGCTCAAGAAGAAAAAGGCAATACCTATGCCTAGGGTCAATGAAAGCAATTCTCCATCTCAGCCGGACATTTACTTTAGGTATTTATCTCATTCATGCCTCTATTGTCTTGTGGTGTATGGTCTGTTATGAACAGGTTGCTAATAACTAAACAGCATGACGAATATGATAATGAAGATAATTATGTTAATTATTTATGTGGTAATAAACATAAATGGGACGTAGTTGATGAAGGGTCTAGCTCTAGTGAAGAATTTGATTCTTTAAGTTCTTAGGATAGCTATGATAATTGGCCTAATGATTCCTTTGAGGAGGGTCTTCCTATCTCACTACCTATAAAGTAGCATCCACTCATATTTCGGGCACCCCATCAATTCATGTAGGGCCAATGGTGGGATGAGATAGATTTGGAGCTATTAGTAAGAATGGAATAGGCTGAAGTGAATATGACTCTTCAATGGTTGGATGCACTTATTTACGCAACGGACACAAATT
This sequence comes from Pouteria glomerata, assembly GCA_035590655.1. NCBI lineage: Eukaryota > Viridiplantae > Streptophyta > Magnoliopsida > Ericales > Sapotaceae > Pouteria > Pouteria glomerata. Next base: position 10,319 of record JAVXUM010155583.1, read on the forward strand.
CTGAAACTGCATCCCAATCTACTTTTGATGACTTGCCACCCTTTGAGAATGCTTCTATATGTGATAATGATATTGGAGATAATTGTATTTATAATGTTGTTAATTCTGATGCACTTCTATGTTATTATGAGTAGCCTGACGATGATATCCTTAATAGTCATAATGCATCATTTCTTTGTGAGGCTAGTTTGAGGTACTTTTCCAACCTTTTCTTTTTTACTTTTAGGTCTTCCTATATTTATTACTTTTTGTTTTTATTGCCTTATGGTTCTTAGTCACTGTTGCAATTAGTTGGGGGTATTTTTCCACTTATATATATTCTTTCTACCCTTATTCACGCATGACACACACATTGAGGACAATGTGCATCCTAAGTTAAGGGGCAATAGTAAGTTAGAAAACTTACCCTAGATAGATCAAAGGTGACTAATACATAGAAATTTTTTTTTAGGAAATTTTTAAGTTTAATAATGGTAGTACTCTTGAAAATAATAAATGGTTTAATTTTAATATGAAAATAGGAAATGAATTTGGAAAGTAAGTATAAACTTTTAATGAACTAAAGACCCACAACTTGAAACTACAGAATTGAAGGTGTGTTAAGGATTGGAATTCATGAAACGTAGGCAAGCAAATACACCTAGATAGAGGTGGAGACTTAAAACCCTATATTTTTGTGAGATTTGAGCCTTTGATGTTATTTCTAGAGGGTTTACTTTAAATGATCTCAAAATTTTTCTTTCGTCGCACTTATTTTGAATAACTTCATTACATTAGTTTGTTTTGGTATTAAATGGACAAGAGGCTATTGTTGATTTATATGGGTAGATCATTGTCTCTGACAAGTGTTATTACCCTAGGGAGTGATGTTAAGCCCTCTTTCTTGTATTTGAAGGCCTAAAACTTTTTCTTGATTACATTATCCTCGGAGCCATTTTGAAGCCGTAGAAAATAAAAATAATATATGTAGTTTTTTTCTTGCTTTAACCCACAATTACAACTCTATTGGCCTTAGAAATATAGGTAAGCCAACCCTTGTATGTCATGGGATATTAGTGCAACCTGCATAATAAGGTGTGTAAGGGAGGAGCAAATTGAAAAAAAGAAAACAAAAAAATTTTAGACAAAATACTTCATGAGTTCATTATTTCTAGTCCCATATATATATATATATAAAGCTTCAATGTTGGTATTCAAGGAGTGAAACGAGAACAGTTTGGGGGAGAATTATTTTATACTATTATCCCTGAACATGCACTTTAAATTATCCCATCCGTTGTTTGTTCAGCCAATACCCCCTGGCCAAGTTACAAACTAGTAAAGACCGAATGGACTCTAGGTGAAAAATACTTGGAGGAGTTCTGATCTATTTCATGTAATTGATAGTAGTTCTTTTATTATGCATTAACACATCCTTTCTATGAAGCTATGTAACATTACATATGATTCAATTCTTTTATTCATTTTTATCTCTAGGTTCACTGCGTTTATTTATTTTGCACTCATGCATGAACCAAGAGAGTGTAACCATCATCTAAGTGATTTCTTTCAAGAGTGAACATCCAAGTGAGATTTGAAGTCAAAGCCATGATCTTTAAGTGTATTTGTTGAACTGGGTTGAGTGAATGACATAACTTGTTATATCTGAGATTAGATGGTTAAAAAGTAGAGGAGTCTAAGGTTCATTGGAGGAATTTATGCCATAATTTTAAAATTCTACTACTTATTTCATATTGAATCTAAGTTAGGAATTATTGGATTGAATATTACCACCCATTGAACTAGATTAGGAATTTTGTGGGTAGATTCACTGCGAACCCTCATGAGACTTCACTCATTGACTAGGGGGAACCTAGGGGTTTAAAAAGGCTTGCTGCACATAGCTAAGTATTGCCGTGTTTCCAACGAAAAGATAAATAGGTTAGTAGTTTATTTTAATTTAAATAATGTCATTACTAGGGACTAGTAATGCTCAAGTTAAGGGGTGTGATTACGTTTGAAAAGTGTAATTACAAACTCAACAAATTAGTACATATTCATACATTTTACTTATAAGTTTGTTTATTTTATAATATTTTACACTTACATGTTCGTTTTCTTAATTGCAGTGAGCATGACGACTTTTCTCTGCTAAGTGATGAAGGAAACGAAGAAAAAGAAGTAATAAAACAACATGGAGAAGCAATTAAAGTTGAGGAATGGACCGAAACAACACTTAGAGAAGAGCCTAGAAGTGATTTTATACAGCAGGGTCCGGACTCCTAAGGCAAAGGTTTAGATGCCCCAAGAGCAATATACCCAGATTAGAATGTGGAAAAAATACCTGCCATCCGGACTCTCCATCCTAGGGTCCGGACCCTGAGGCTCCATCAGCTTTCGTGTTTTCCTTTTCATTTAGGGTTTTGTAGGGCTATAAAAGACTAACCCTGTCACAACTTGAGGGACTTTTGGATGAGCCGTTTGAGAGAGAATTAGGGTTTAGTTTTCATGGAATTCTTTTGAAAGTTTGGTGAGATTTTGAAGACGTTTTGGAAGAACACTATTGCTGTGTTTTGTTCTTTGACGATTAGGTTTGTTTTACGTTTGTTATTCGCACGATCTTCGAAGTACGGTATTCAACTATTTTGAATCCAATAAACTTTTCTTTCTCTGTTTTGATTCATTTTAGGATTCATGTTATTATTTTTGTTCTTGTTTGACTATGTTCATGTTTTGCCATGCATAGCTGCCATCTAGGGTTTTAGTGTGTTCTTGTTTTCTTGTTCCTTTAAGTTTTCAATTACTAGTAGTTTTAGGCTATGTTTTCAGATTGTTTAATGACAAATCTTGCAAACATGTTAGGCTAGAACTTTAAAATCTTGGTTTGATGTTTCAAAGTTGGGTAAGAGAGTTTAGTTAATTTAAAGCCCTAAGGTTGTATACGCAGCGTGTATACGTAAGCGTATATACACCTTCATTTGGATTTAATTTTGATTTGTGAAAAAGAACTTCCGAAAAAAAAAAAAATTTGTTCAAATTCCTTGAATCACTGAAAAAACTTTTTGGTACTTTAACCCATATTTTGAAAAACTTTAATGTAAACAAATTGAATTCCAAAACCACGAATTTAATAAAAGAAAATTTTTTTACTTCATAATCCAATTGATGTGAATATAAAGTTGAGTTGTGGTAATTAAAATTATTTAATGAAACAACTTCCAATTCTGATTTCCACTTATTTCCATAAGAAACGGGAAATTTGAATTATAGAAATACAAAGTAGGTTTTAGTTACTAGATTTTACTTCACCTAAAAACTGAATGCTAAACCAAGATTACTTTCTTATTATTTGAATTTAGAAATTAGTTGAATTGTTCTGCTTCTTGCAATTTTTGTTAGTGATAATTACATTTACATTGGCCTTATTTATTGCCATTTGAGAAAATTAGC
>JAVXUM010155618.1:0-13744 GCA_035590655.1 Pouteria glomerata
GCAGATTTAAATATATCTGGATTTGAAGAAAGAGTTTCTTAATTGATTAAGATTCCAATTGATAAAGAATTCTGAATCCAGTAAAGCTTCCAAATCAAATAATACCAAGATGGATGTGAAAAGATAAATTTGGGAATCAGTCAAAAGAAATCAGCAAGTTTCCAAATTCCTTCAAGTTTCCTAATCAATGAAGAATTTCAAAACAAGTAAAAGAGAATTTGGAAGGAGATATTCATAAACAAATTCAGAGCCAGAAGACTTTCCAAAACAAGTAAAAGAAGAGTTCTTGTTGAAAAAGGTAAGAATAGTTTCACGCGAAAAAATCCAGAAGACCCCGCAGGCAGCGCGCGGCTGCGCCAAAAGGGCGCTGGGAACCCACAGGGAGCACGTGGGTGCGCCCAATTCGATTTATGCAGGAATTCAAATTCCAACAAACTATGCAGCTTAGAGGCAGGATGCGCGCAGGTGTGCCAAGGCAATTTTTCAGCACGACGAAATTCCAGTGAGCTGCGCAGGCTAGGCGCAGGATGGGCGTGGGTGCAACCTTTGAGTTTCCTAAACATACGAAACTTCCTATTTTGTCAGATTAGGGCAACTTTATGTAACTTTATATATATGTACCCTGCTTTAATGAAGAGAACAAACTTGGGGGACATATTATAGAGAACTAGAGAGAGATTTTATTCTTAGGAGCTTGAGCGTTCTTTCTCTAGATTTGTTCTTGATTTGTTCATTGTGCTTGAGTCTTTCTGTGTGAAGCAGAAAGTCCTACTTGTAAGGTTTGAGTGAGTCGAGCAAGATTGCGAAAGGATTCGTACGAGTGAGTCGCAGAGAATCCAAGTAGAGTCTTGTAACCCGTTGATAGTAGGAATTTGTGTTAATAAGAGGTTTTTCTCCCTGTGAAAGGGTTTCCTTGTTATCTTTTATTGTTATTATTTTCGCTTTGCATGATTGCTTACTTGGTTTGGCGAATTTTTCAAAGGCGATACCCATTCACCTCAAAATCTATGTTGGTTCTTTGGGTTTTCTATTTCTATCGTTCCATGGTCCGAAACATATGTAACGATGAAAGGCCCTGACCATTTGGATTGCAATTTGTCTGGAAATAGATGAAGTCGTGATTGATGAAGAAGTACTTTATGACCTTCATAAAACGAGTGACGTGAAATATGTTGGTCATGTACTTTTTTCATCTTATCTTTCGAAATCAAAGCATTTTCATATGAATCATTCCTTAATTCCTCCAATTCTGTAATCTAAAGTTTACGATGCAATCCTGCCTCCTCTATGTTGGCGTTGGATTATTTAATTACCCAATAGGCCTTATGTTCTAATTCAACAAGCAGGTGACATGGTTTTCCATAGATAAGCCTATACGGTGACATTCCCAGTGTCATTTTGTATATCGTATGATAGGCCTATAAGGAATCAACCAACCGCAATGACCAATCCTTGCGATTCAGATTAACTGTTTTCTCAAGGATCTGTTTGATCTTTCTATTCGCAAGCTCTACTTGGCCACTTGTTTGGGGATAATAAGAAGTTCCTACTTTATGCACTACCCCATATTTAAGTAGCAAAGTACCTACTGGTTGATTGCAGAAATGTTTTCCCCTATCACTACTGATTGGACACGGCATTCCAAAACGAGAGAAAATATTCTCATAGAGGAATTTTAACACGACTTTATGATCATTGGTTCACGTGGTGATTGCTTCAACCCATTTTGATACATAGTCTACCCCTACTAGAATATATTCATATCCATACGAGATAGGGAATGGTCCAATGAAATCGATCCCCTAACAATCGAAGACTTCTAGAACAAGAATAAGAGATAGGGGCATCATGTTCCTTCGTGTTAAGCTCCCTAGTCTTTGGCATCTATCATAAGTAGTACAAAACTGGTGCACGTCTTTAAATAAGGTTGGCTAATAAAATCCACATTGTAAGATTTTAGCAGCAGTCTTATTTGTGGAGAAATGACCACCACAGGCATGAGAATGGCAAAATTCAATTATGCTTGGGACTTCCTACTCAGGAATACAACGTCTAATCATCTGATCAGGGCAATATTTAAACAAGTACGGATTATCCTAAAAGAAGACTCTAACATTACATAAGAATTTCTTTTTATCTCTAAGAATTCTCTTGGGATTTGCCCATTCACTAAATAATTTGCAATATCAACATACAAGGGTAAACTGGAAGATGCTATTGCTTCCACTTGAAATAATTGCTTATCCGGAAAGCTATCATTTATTTGAGTCCTATAAGAAGGGATAGCTTCAACCAGTATACGTGACAGATGATCAGTAACAACATTCTCCACTCCCTTTTTATCACGTATCTCGAGGTCAAACTCTTATAAGAGTAAAATCCACCGTATTAACCTCGATTTGGCCTTTTGTTTGGTTAACAGATATTTTAGTGCAAAATGGTCTGTAAATACAATCACTGTTGAACCAACGAGATAGGAGCAGAACTTCTCAAGGGTGAAGACAACTGCCAGTAATTCCTTTTCAGTTGTCGTATAGTTCTTTTGCGCATCATTGAGAATTTTACTTGCATAATAAATGGTGTGCAGCTTTTTATCCTTTCTTTGCCCTAACACAGCTCCAATGGCATTGTCACTTGCATCACACATAAGTTCGAAGGATAGTGATCAATCTGGAGATTCGAGGATAGGAGCTGTGGTTAGGCAACCCTTGAGTGTATCGAAGGCCTTTTGACACTAGGGCGTCCATTGAAATGGTGTGTCTTGTGTCAATAGTTGACATAAGGGCTTAGAAATTTCACTAAAGGACTGAATGGACCGTCGATAAAACCTGGCATGTCCCAGAAATAACCTTATATCTTTAACTAAATGTGGAGTGGGAAGCTTTTGGATCAGCTTTACTTTAGCTTTATCTACTTGGATGCCATCTTTTGAAACTCTGTGTCCTAATACAATACCCTGTGTTGTCCTAAAATGGCATTTTTCCTAATTTAAAACTAGATTCTGTTCTTCACATCGGGATAACACTAGATCAAGATTTTTCAAACACTGCTCGAATGAATCATCGTAAACAAAGAAATCGTCCATGAACACCTCGACGATTTCCTCTACCATTTCACTAAAAATACTTATCATGCAGTGTTGAAACGTAACAGGTGCGTTACACAGGCTAAAGGGCATCCTTTTATATGTAAAGGTGCCAAAGGGACATGTGAATGTCATTTTAGCTTGATCCTCTAAGGCGACCTCTATTTGGTTATAATCCGAGTAGCCATCTAGAAAACAGTAATAAGTATGGCCCGCTGCTCTCTCCAGAACTTGATTTAGAAACGGAAGAGGAAAATGATCTTTCCTTATAACTGCATTATGTTTTCCATAGTCAATGCAGACTCGCCAGCCAGTTTGAATTCGAGTTGGAACCAACTCGTTATTCTCATTCCGAACTACTGTCACACCAGACTTTTTAGGAACTACTTGTGTAGGACTTACCCATTTGGAGTCAGAAATTGGGTAAATAATGCCTACATCAAGCAATTTAAGCACTTCTGCTCTTACTACCTTTTTCATGTTTGGATTGAGTCGCCTTTGCATTTGACGAACTGGCTTAGCATCCTCTTCTAAATATATCCGATGTGTGCAAAGGAGTGGACTTACCATCCTTATGCTTTCTTATGAATTTTGAGCAATTGAATTAACATGCTCTTGCATAGTGGTCAATTCTGAAGAAATAACTACATGATATATTTCTCCTTCACCTAGAAAAACGTACTTCAAATTTTGGGGTAGAGGTTTTCTATCAGGATGTGAAGCTTTAATTTCAGACGATTCCGCTTTGTTTAAGAGCAGTCCCAAATCCTCGAACTTCGAAATCCAATTACTGACTGACATTAACGGACAGACTTCTAACCATTCAAATATTTTTTCTACATCGGTACTTGGAGTCGAGTAACTCGGAATCTCCTCATGAAAATGAAGTACCCTTTCTAAAGAGTCTACTATGAATTCCCAGTCGACATAGTCTTGAACTATGTCCTCCACCATGTTTACGTCAAAAATGTCAGACACCTCATTTGGTTACTTTGTAACATGAAAAATATTAGTTTCAAACTTAATGTTACCAAATGACATTTTCATTGAACTATTCCTACAATTAATAAGAGCATTTGAAGTGGCTAGGAATGGTCGTCCTAGAATAACCGGTGTCTGATCTGGAGATGATAAACTGGTTAATGGTTGAGTATCAAGTATGATGAAATCAACTGGGAAGTGGGAGTTTTCCACCTTAACCAGTACATCCTCCACAATACCACGTGGGACTTTAATTGATCTATCCGCTAATTGCAAAGTCACACGGGTAGGTTTCAATTCTCTTAAGCCTATATTTTTGTACACTGAATAGGGAAGTAAACTAACACTCACTCCTAAATCAAGTAGTACTCTATCAATATAGTACTCCCCTATGTAATAAGAAATCGTGGGACAACCAGGATCCTTATACTTTGGGGGAGTGTGACTTTGTAAAATTGCACTAGTTTATTCAGTAAGGAAAGTTTTTTCTTTAATGTTTAACTTTCTCTTCACAGTGCACAATTCTTTTAAGAATTTAGCATAGACCGGCACTTGTTTAATTACATCGAGGAGTAGAATGTTTATTTTGACTTGTTTAAATATCTCTAACAATTCAGCCGCCTAGGCTTCTTTCTTAGCTTTGAGGAATCTTTAGGGAAAAGGTGCTTAAGGAACATATTCCCTAGGTACTACCTGTGTTTCCCCTTTTTTCACTTTTTCATTCTCTTCTTCCTTCCTCTTATCCTCCTCTCTTTGTACTTCTCCATCATCTATGATGATGGGTTATTTTCTAGTTCTTTTGTCCTCCCCTGCTGGTTTTTTAGATCCTAATTCCTCTCTTAATTCACTAGTCTTAGGGTCGATGGTCTTATCTATTTCTCTCCCACTCCTAAGGGTGATGATATTTTGCACCTGTTTAATATTGCCAGATACACTTGAAGAACCTTCAATCTGTTTAGCATGACCTATAGGATTTGGATGAGATTGGGCAGGAAATTGCCCTTTTTGTTGTGCACTAAGAGCGTGAGTCAATTGGGGCAATTGACTTTTGATTTCATCCATATTCCTATTATTTTGAGCCCACAGATTGGACTGGGTGTTCATGAATTGATGAAGGGTATCTTCAGTGGACCTCTTGTTTGGAGGTATATAGATATTAGAACTTGGTCCAACATTGGGATGAAAACCCTGATTAGGTATTGAAGCTTGTTGAACGGGAGGAGGTGGAGCTTGATATGGTTGAAAAAATTGAGTTTCATCATTCCTCCAACTTAAGTTTGGGTGGTTTCTCTATGTTGGGTTGTATGTTTCACCATATGGGTTTCCTACTGGGTTTGGACCACGATAATGGGGTTGGAATTGGTTTACGGCATTTATGGAGAGTTCATTGGATGATTGCCCTTGTACAAATTCTCTACACATGGGCATACTAGGGTAATCATTAGTCTTGTGAGTTCGACTATCACACATTATACAATAGATGTTTGCAATAGGTTTTTTTACAATATGTGAGTCTTTCTTAATTTTTAAGGTCTCTATTTCTTTAGTGAGTGCTGCTAGCTTTGCGCTGAGGTCATCTGCCTCGTTCAATTAGTGTATACCTCTACTTGGTGTTACACTAACAACCTGGGTATTGGTGTGAGAACTTGAACTGTCCCATATTTAGGCGTTATTTGCTAGGAATTCAAAATAATCGTAAGCTTCTTCAGGGGTTTTATCATAAAATTGTCCATTGCACATTGTTTCTACAAATTGCTTTAACTGGGGAATTAAAGACCTATAAAAAATGCTGGCTAGATGCCAAACTTCAAAACCATGATATGGGCATGAGTGCAATAAGTTTTTAAAGCTCTCCCACTTCTAGTAAAATGTTTTACTAGGTTGTGGTGCAAAATTCAGAATTTGATGCTGAATCGTATCAGTCTTATTGGGAGGAAAGAATTTTTTCAAAAATTCTGCTTGCATCTCATCCCATGAATGAATGGAATTAGATGGCAAGAATTCGAACCACCTAGCAACTTTATCTTTTAATGAGAAAGTGAAGAGCTTAAGGAAGACAAAATCTATAGGATATCCCTAATCCTTTATCGTGACACAAATGTTCCTAAACCTTGTTAGATGATCATATGGATTTTTAGAATCCATACTGTGAAATGTGGGCAATAGCTATATCATGCTAGGCTTAAAGTTGAAAGGTCTTTGGGGTTCTGGCCACACTATACAGGACTCAGGTGTATGCCTATCCTGCTGCAGAATATCCTTCATGGAACGTCAAGGAACAATGACCTGATTTTTAGCTTGATTGTTAGCCATTTCTAGATTATGAGGAGAAGCGTTTGAATTTTGAGGTTCTAAGAAGAAATTCCTAGGAATAGAAAAGAGCTCTAGATACTCGGGATGTTTCAGTCTACCGTCTTCTCCATGAACCCAACCACTCATCCACTAAATGAATATTTGGAAGTTTGAAAGGAGTGAAAGCTTAAGAGAGTTACTAGAAGAAATATTTTTTTTTTTCAAAATAAATAGAAACTAGAGAAACCTAAAAACTAATATTGAATTCCCCAGCAACGGCGTCAAAAACTTGATCGTCTCTATATATTGCGTCGAAAATAACCTCCAAGTATAAGGATGTGCGGTGTAATTTTACCTAGTGAGCCTAGGGTCTAATCCACAGGGAATCCTAAAATTTTTTAGTTTCTAAGTTATTTCTAAGTTCTCCTAATTTCCCTAAACAAATATAGATTTAGTTATTTCAAATAACAATTGAAAACAACTAAATAATAAATTTCTAAATTCAAATATTATAAATTAATCTTGATTTGGTATTCAATTTTCAGGTGAATTAAAATTTGGTAATTAAAACCCTTTTTTTATAACTGCAATTCCAATTTCACGTTTCTTATTAAAATAAGGGGAAATTATAATCGAAAAATGTTTCATGAAAACCTTTTAACTAAAACACTCAGCTTTGTATTCATGTAAATTGGATTACAAAGCCAGAAAATATTCAATTATTGAGTTCATGGTTGTGAAATTAAATTTATTTATGATAAGGTTTCAAAGGATGATTTAAAGTGCCAAAAAGCTTTTCCAGGGATTCAAGGAATTTGAACAAATCTTTTTGTTTTCTAAAATCTTTTCGCAAATAAAAATTAATTCCAACGAAAGTTAGGGTTTTTAAATTAACTAAACTTAATTCCTCTACTTTGAATTCCCAAACCAAGATATTAAAACCCTAGCTTAACATGCTTGAATATAAAAATATAATTCAAATTTCTTTAACTTGAACACTGAAAATCACCACCAAACAAGAATGCAAGAAAACCCTAGATGAATACTACTCATGCAAGAACATAAACATGACCAATCATGAAATAGAATAACAGAATATTAACTTAAATCATTAACTAATCTATTATTAAAACGATCTCAACTATCCACGCAATAGATCTGAAAGAAACAAGAAGAACATAACAATTATTAACCTACGTTCGAAACTAAACATGCAAGAAAACTTATAATCAATCACAACTTCAATAACTCCTAGAACAATCATAAGAAGAATCAAAGAATCAAACAATTTTATTAATCTTGAATGAAAGAAATACCGCACTTTGAATAACATTGAACTACAAAGCATATGAAAAGAATAATGGAAAAAGTGCAGCAACTAGCAGTAATCGTCTTCCAAAACATCTTCGAATAAACCCTCAAAAACGCTCAAGAATTTTTCAATAATACTAACCCTAGAATACTCTCAAATAGCGTGGAAGAAGTCCCCAAGAAAACTACAAAACTTGGCTTTTATAAGCCTTACACCAAACCCTAAAGAAAACATAAAACACGGAATTCTGATAACCCTGACTGTCCGGACTGTCAGCTTGACCGTTCGGACTGTCAAGCTGATTTTAGTCTTTTCTCTGATGAAGTTACTCTCGGCGTCTAGACCCTCCAGAAAAGTGTCTTCGTGGTCTTCTCCAAGTCCTGTCTCAATCCATTCCTCACTTCCAGTTGCTTCTCCACTTTGTTTTATTACTTCTCTTTCTCTATTTTCTTTCTCATCTAGCAGATAAACATCATCATCCTCACTGCATTTAAGAAAGCAAACATATAAGTTCAAAACAATATACAAATGTGTAACTTATAATAAAAATGCATGTGAATATACTTATTTGTTAAGTGTACAATTACACTTTTCAAATGTAATCAATCATAAACTACCTCTCATGCTCTAACACAACCATATTCTCCTACTACAATCTTATATTCTTATCTTTCTTTCCATCTCTCAAGGACTTTGGGAAAAAGTGATTCTTAAATAACTCCTTAAATCAGTCCCATGTAAGTCCAATTACACTACTAGAATCTTGTACTAAATTTCACCAGTCTACTCATCCTACCAACTGTATTGTATTAATTGAAATCCTCATCCGATGATTTGTAATCTGCATCACTTTAAGAATCCTTTCACATTGGTCTAACTGTTGGAACATAATAGGTTCTTAAACTTTTTCGAATTGATCATGTATAAAATAATATAAACTTCTTATACAAGTGTATTTGAAATACAAAAATAAATTTAAAGCAACAAACAAAACTGACATTTTGTTATTTCTTAATTTGATCTTGGTATCTTAAAGAACTAGAGCTTCTCGCTGGTCAAGACTCCCAAGTCTTCTACTCTTTATCCTATCAGGATACTCTAAAATTTGTTTTGATGCCTAGGGTTATGTAGGCAACTGAAAAGGCCATCCTTTTATACAAGTAAAAGTAGTAACTTGGGTGCAAATAAACTTAAGTTAGCTAATTAGGAAATTACCTATAATTATCTTATAATTGCGAATACATTACCAAATAATTATACCTAACTCCATTAAAAAGGTATAATTGAACTCCAACCTAGTCTACTAAAATAATCTCACAAAACACCTTATTTACTCTTTAATTTTATAATTAAGCATTTCCACCAGATATTGAGACAATTAGAATTAAGAAGCTATCCAATTCTAATTGATACATTCCTTTATATTCCAAGAACTATTATTCTAATCATCTTATGTTAGTCACCATCTCAATAACATATTATTAAGATGACTGGGTCCAGATCCAATGATTAGTTAATATTCTTAATATGGATAATATTCTTGTCTCAAATAAGATTGTGGATTCCCTATTGATAGTGTATATTCCCTAGTTTTATGCAATGACTTTCCAAAACACTAAGGTGTTGACCTAGTGGTAATCAGCCTCACTCCTGATGAATTAAAGTTATCAATACATAAAATAGCATCATCATTATTTCAAGATTTAGAACAATTACTTAGAGTGAACACAAAAATTACATCAATGTGGATAGCATAACTTAGATATAATTTCGTCATTGTCCCATTTAGTGTATTTCACACCAATATTTTAGATTCAGATTCCACTACTCTAATGATTGAGATAAATTATTCTATTAAATATAAATCTAAAATGTTACAGTCATTCAGTTAAGATGTCCACATCTCATCACTGACTATGAATAAATCTAGAATGATTAATACTTATATTCATATCTCTTATGTATGAAATACTTTCATGCACATGAATCAAGATCCTTAATTATTCAAGGATTATATTCATCACATGAAATACATGCATCCATATAAAATAAAGAAACCTTAAATAAATTATATAAAGATTTTTTATTAAAATAAAATCAGTGCATCATCTAATAAATGACTTTAGAGCATACATCTCAACAAACTACCACTGGCATGCTAGTTGTGTCAATGAAGAAGGAATTCCAATATGCTATCTCCCATAACAAAGCCTGGGCGACCAAGTAGAAAGCAATTGCAGGTATTTTTGTGATTAGGTTGAGTCCTACAACAAATTGCCCCTATTTTTAAATACTGTGCAAACATATAACCAAGTGTAGTTGACTATCGACACATGCTTGGGAAACTCTCAGGTATTATAGTGCTTCAATTGATGGTTTCACCTATTGCAGGCCTATAATTACCATTGATGCCACATACTTGTACTGTCATGCTCCTGATGACGTAATCTCAGATAGACAGCATGGGAATATGAAAACTAAATAAATGAACAAAAATCTAACCCAAGGTTAAGTCATAATAAATAACAAACAACAGAGCATCTAATATTGTTCCTCATTTCTATATTAAATTATAGAAATGACATCTGAATACCTCTAAATATGTAGCTAAATTAACCCCCCAAGTGTAAAGGTATACGGAGTAGCTTTAACTCAATGAGAACAAGATCGAATCAAATAAATTTAGTCCTAGGTCGCTTTTAGACTCGATTATTCACTGTTTTTTTAATGTAAAGCAATGAAAAGTGATTTTAATTAGGAGTTTTGATAGACCACTATAGTTTTAACTAAGTAATAAAATAAATCTAAGTTAAGAAAATAGTAAGAATAAGTAAATAACAATTTGGCAAACTTAATGAACTGACAAATTGAGAATTTGATTCAATCTCACAAATCTGAACAATAAAAAACTAAATAGTGAATAAATTTCAAATATGTAAACATAATAAATACAGATCTAAACCCAATTAATAATTCTGGGGGATTAGCTATTTCAAGATTTGATGTGATTTTTATCTTAATTTAAATTTCACATAAAGGAAAAATAAATTGCATGTTATTTTCTTGAAAACCTTTCAAGTTCCAAAACATTGTTTTCAAATCTCGTTTAGGATTTAGAAAACGAAAAAATATTACGATGTTTTTGTTTTTCATTCAAATCTTATTTAGTTATTTCAAAAATATAAAGAAAAGTTTAATTAAGGATTCTTATCTGGAATTATTGAAAATATAATCAAGAAAACTTGTTTTCAAAAATTTTTGAAAATAAATAAACACAAATTTGGGGGCTATGAACCATTACATCACTTTGCATGCATGGATGTATTTACGGCTCATCATTCATAGTAATCCACCTTTCATTACTACTAGGTTAGATTAAGAATAAAAATCTAGCCTAGTACGGATGAGGTGAGCACCATTATCCAGTAAGTAAGACCGTGCAAATGTGCACGAGCGAACAATAATCAAACATATAATATAACTTACAACAATCTTTACGAAATATAATATGATAACGCAAGTGTAAGGCAATGCAATGGCCAATGCATTATCTAATCTCCATTTATCCCAATCTTGTCTTGGGACGAGTGACACTTTGTAATGCATGTGGGATCACCAACTACGCTATTTAAGTTTATGGAAAATGTATATCTCATTATATGTCATGAGTAGAGAACCGAGTTGCACCCTACTAATATAAGACTAAGGGAAACTGAGTTGCATTCATTGGCTCTTCTGTTAGTTAACCGAGTTATATGCTTAGTCAGGTATTTACTTAACTTAAATAGGGTTGAATTATAGTCTAGAAAAAATCTTATAATAATATCTTAAGATTAACGTCGGAACTCTAATGGCTAAACTCTAGTAATATATATCGACTAGGATCATCCGATAATTTTAAAATCTTATTTTAATAATTTTCTCAAAATAAATGATCCTACAAATATACATGACCCATCCCTTAGCACTTCAATAATATAATCATGGCACCCTCGGCTAATTATCAATCACAATATCAAACCGAATGATGCGACCTCAACTTCATGCACGTGATATACTTAATCATGTAAACAAATATTATTTCAATATAAAAAAGCATTCCTATTAGACTTGATGGTAATTTGGAGTCCATTTAATATTTAGAAACCAATAACTAATCGTTCTGGGCACAAGATGCTTATGTCAAAATTTCTATTTTTCAAAAAATCACCTATTCTGTCATTCAGACCCTTGTCCCAACAACAACACCATTTGGACCCTTATTGCAATGACAGTCTCTACAAATCACCTAATTGTAGAACACAGTCTCTACAAATCTAATTTACTGACGAACTATTGTCCATCGAAGAATCTACAAACACTGGCTCATCTAGCCTCTTAGATGTCAAACCCAAATTCTTCACACATGTATGCGAAATGAAAGAATGTGATTTGCTAGTATCAAATAAAACATACAACCAAGTGCTAAATAGAATAGATATACTAGATATCACAAAAACATCTGTGGACTTCTCCTATTATAGAAGTGCATATGCACACTTCTTAGTCCTCTAATCTCTAAAGCCACCATCTGCTTTCCTTTTAATTCTCTAGCCACTGCAATCATCACCACATGGTTGCTAGAACTATTAAATCTACTAAATAGGCTACGATTGCATAGGTGGTGCAGACCTCACCAAAAACTATTGTCTCTAAAAAAGCCCATCTATTTAGCACCTGACTCAACATTCCACGCTTTACCAAATGGAAAATTTGACTGAACATGCTCTGATTGATGACATTTATAGCATAACCTTTGTCCAAATTAATCCTGAAAGCTTTCTACTTGTTGAGACTAAAATTCCTATCATTGGTGTTCGCTTGACGAACCAGAACCTGAACCTGAACCTAAACTATAGCTAGAGTGTCTTCTAATAAGGAAACTGTTGTTGTTGTTGATGATATCTCCTCCTAGAACTGCCAATTTTTTCATTGCCTTTCCTTTGCCTTGAACGAGAACCCCACTGTTGTCCTATATTCTATCCCTAAACTTATCCTTGGCCTTTGTGGGCCCTAAATTAATGGCATCTTTATCAATTGCAAGAGCTGCCACCACCACACAAAAATAGGTCTGATGTCTCTATCCAATGATCTATCTCCTAATATAAGGATTCAATGCCCATTCAAACTTCCATGCTCTAGCTACCTCATCTGGAACAACTTGTGGAACAAATTTAGCAACTTAGCAAACTTTCTTTTATAGTCTTGAACTGACAAACTTTCTTACTCCAGAAAAATAAATTCACGTTCTTTTGTTTCCTTCATCACTGTAGAAAAAACCTCTCAAGAATTATTTCTTTAAAAGCTATCCAAATCAAGGTATATATATATTAATAATGCCTCTGTAAAACCACCACTAATGAACAACACTTCCTCGAAATTGACGTGCTATAACCTTAATTTTGACTTCGTCACCTTTCATACCCAAAGTTTCTATCATTTTAATGATCTCTTCCAACCATCTTTTACCTCGACTAGATCCCCTTTCTCATTTAATGAAGGAGGATCATGCCTAGTGACTTGACTAATAATTCTTATGATTGGCGTAGGAACTGTCCAACTTGCAAACCTTGCATTTGGGCCCATAGAAAATTACACCATCTATTCATATATCGGCTAAAGAAAATTACTATCAGCCTACGACACCTCATGAAATTCCCCTTGCTCTTTAGTAGTGGCATTGGGGTTCTACCTTCTAGTTTGATTATTATCCTATGCACCACCTCTTCCACGTATAACCATGAAAAAACAATGAAAGAGGTCGTAGAGTCTCGTAACAAACACAATCTGCACATAAGTATTTGTATTTTCTTAAAATTATTAGAGAAGCTTATATTACCAAAATTTTATCAAACCATAGCATTATGAGATGTCACGCCCCGAGCCCGGGGACCCGGGGAGTGAGTGATAAGCATATATAACATGATTTTAGGGTTCTCGTATCAGAGTAAACACAATGGTCACGAAATGGACCCACAAAAACTCCCCCTATTATACGTGGTTCTAAGGGTTTATAACCTGAACCTGTAACAGTT
>JAVXUM010155700.1:0-13731 GCA_035590655.1 Pouteria glomerata
AATGAGTTTACACATAAAATAAAAAATAACAAAAAATCATTTTGAGTATTTTTAATTTAAAATAAGGAAAACATAGCATTTTTTTGTTTTTATGTTTTAAAATTTTTAGAATATAAAACACATAAAATAAAAAATAAAAGATAAAAAATAAAAAATCAAACCAAATGTCATCTTAATGATTGTGGTACTTGTTTCCATCAAGTACCATATTAATTATTAACTAATGAATCAATTATATTTTGATATTTGTATTTTATATTTATTAATTATTACATTTAGAGTTTGAAAATCAAAAATCAAGTAGCCAATGTCTGGTCTGCAGTATATGCTACTAGTAGTAAACAATGCAAAATAATATTAATTGAAATTATTATATATTAACAATAAACTTTTTTGAAAACACATATCTTATACTAATAAATTATTCAGATATTAAAATAATTAAATTAGATCAAAATTCAACAAGAAGAATTTATATAATTTTTAATAAAATTACAATAACTGACAATACATTAAATCAGAAGAATTTAAAACATTTGCTGAAGTTGGAAACTAATCGCTTCATTTCCTTTTATTTAAGAATAACACCTTAAAACATTAGTCAACATAAAAAAGTAATTTAATAAATAAATAAATATATATACTGATAATTTTAAATATTTGGAACTACTATAGAATTAAATATAATAAAATAATCAATTGAAAAATTAATGCAAAATCTATGATTTGTTTTTTTATTTTTTGTTTTGAACTTATTTTCTATTTTACAATTTTGAAAATAAAGAAAACAACTCAAAACGTATTTGGTCACTTGTGTTTTTAAATTTTGTTTTAAAAACAACAAATGAGTTTACATATAAAATGAAAATAAAAAAAAATCATTCTGAAAATTTTTAACCAAAACCAAGGAAAACAGAACATTCTATTTCCTTGTTTTGGGATTTTTTAAACATAAAACGCAAAAAATAAAAAATCAAAAATAAAAAATCAAATCAAATGCCACATAACTTTTTTGATTGTCAAACTAAGCTTCAGGCTTCGTTTGGTTATTAAAATTTTTTAAAAAATATCTAAATATTTATGAAAATTTTTAAAAATTATTCACTTTTTATCTCACTGTATAAATTACAAACCTACAACTTATTTCATTTTATCTTACTTTGGATGCATTTGGTTTACTGATAAACACTGAAAATTTCTCAAAATATTTAAAAATCTCAAAAAATTATTCACTTTTTATTTTACTGCACAAATTATAAACTTATAAAATATATTAAGGCTCTGTTTGGAATTATAAAAAAATACTAAAAAACTCTAAAAGTTACTTATTTTTATTTCACTGCACGAATTATGAACTCATAAATTTTCTTACTTTATCTTATTTTATCTATTTTTTATCACTCAAAACACACCCTAAGTATTGTATTTGGAACTTGTTCAAATTTGGAACTCGTTCAAATTTCAACAATTAAAAAAATAAAAAGTAAAATATATTAAGTATTATTTATTATTTTATTCATTAATATATTTATTTTTTATAATTTGACGGTTAAAAAAAATAAGTTATAAATAATGAAAAAAATTTAAAAATAATTATCTAATATATTAAAAGTTTTTATTTAAAAAAATTAATATTTAATGTACTATTAAATAAAAAAAATGCTCATTCTCCATTCTTAAAAATCTATTAATTTGAAGCTCAAAATTTATTATTTTTTTATATTTTTTTAATTAAATTTATCACATATCATTTTTATATTAATATTTATACTTTATATATATATTTTACTTTTTCTAATTAAATTTCACTATATAAAACTTTTATATTAATATTTGATACTTTCCTTGAATTTTTTTTTTTGTCATCTGAGTACCCCTCGAGAAAAACTTGCGATGGTGTTGGCAAATAACTCTGCGACTTGGTGTCCCCTGGGGCCGTCATGTAGATGCAACGTGTCAGCCCCAAAAGGCTCTTGAGTTTCTCCATTCCGAAGCTAACCCTGAAACACACAACCCCCAGCGGCCCCCACTGGAAGTAGTGTTTTGCTTTGCGCAAATCATCGAACACTTGGTTGGCGTCGTCGATGATCGCTCTCTGTAATCCAATGCCGGTCCTGAAGCCTTCTTCAGTGGGTTCATGAAATCTCTTGCCCTTCGTTTCTCCAACTCATTGCCCATGAGGAATGTCGTTGTGGGTCTCAAACGGCATCGATTTGCAGTTCTTAGAAGAAGTACCGCTCGCTTCGTCTCGTTTCTGCTATGCCACCGTATTCTTAAAATTATTCTTAAATTCGTTTGAATATAAGTTGTTTTAATTATTTCACTTTGCATCTCACATGTATTGTTAACTATGTTTTGCGTTAATTTTCATTAGCGAAGATGCTCATTTGATTTGCACTTTATATTCCAGTGGCTCTCTTTTTGTTGGCTTAGAAAACAGAGGGAAAATAGATGGGGGAACAGAATTATAAGTATGTTTGTATTCTCTCAGTATCCCAGCAGAAATGAGTGTTTTCGATTTTAGGATTGGCTGAATCGTTGATATCTTGTTCTGCCAATTGGGTATGTGTTGGTTAAATCAGAATCTTCAATAAACATTTTTTTTTTTTGGAAAAGTGAAATTATTTTAAATAGCATCCGGGGATGCAACCCGCCACAAAATTATAATTAAATTATAGCTTTCATGTATTTCATCTAATCAAGTAATTGTACACTTTAATTTTATAATACGTAAACGCATATACAAATTCCTAAAGTCTTCACATATTGAAATCAAGAAGTCACAATTGGTCAAATAAAATATGTTTGTCCTCTCTGCATTCTACTTTTAAAGGTTTGTTCTGTTAACATTTCTATTTTGTGCCGTGTCTGTTTGTACTATATTGGTTCTGACTTCCAATTTGGGCTTTTCCTGCAGGTCCACTCAGCGACAGTTTAATTGAGATAATTTTTGAGAGATATTTATCAGCAGGCTGCAATAAAAGTACAGAAATTGGAAGAAGACGTGATAACTTTATTCAATTGTTGCACCGGAATTTGTGAGTTACCACAGTTTTGACTTACCCATTTGCTGCATTTTGTTTCAAACATGACATCTCCGCCTGCTGCGTTGCTGTTCTCATCTTGTTCAACTGTTGTTTATATATTCTACATTAATATCTCTTGTCTCAGAAAAGTATTGCATGTTCACCATTTTCCTAAATGATGATTTTGCGTTTCTCCTATCATAGATTAAGAAACTAGTAATTCATTAGAAGAAATCTCTCTCATTTCCTTTCAAAATTGTGATATAGTTCTTTTTGTGTAGCTTTTGTACTGGCTATAACAGTGTACATGGCGAACGGCCATCTGCTGAATATGCAAAGTTGAGAAAGGAGTCACTAGAAAGTGAATTTGGACTTGTGCTTGGAACTTACAGGTCCAAAAGTGTTTCAATATTCCATCATTTTGGTCCCTTTTTGGCTTTTTATAGAGCTGCAACTATTTCATTCCATGTGTTGAAGTTAACAGTTTGGCGACTTTTTGTTCACGACGTAAAAAGTCGGTCAGTGAAGGTAATTTATAAGCTTCTGTGTTTCCTTGTTTCTTCTTTTATTTTGGTTTTTGTTTTTCTCTTGCTTCAGTTTCTTTTGTTTTGCTATTTGTGTGATTTTTAATTCCATCTTGATGCCTAAAATCTTCATGATGAACAGTGTAGATGGTGGTTTTCACTAATTGCTATCAAATATAAAGTAGGAGACATCAACTTTTTATGAAAAAATTTCTTAATTAACACAATTAATTTTTTCATGGAACATGAGAATTTAGTCAATGAGACATGGCTGAGAACCTATTTATACAAAATCAGTATTATTCAACCAATCAGGAATTTGAAAATATCGATTTTCAACTTGTGCTATTCAATAATATCTGCTATTATCTAACAAGGATTAAGTGATTATTGTAAAACCTCATATTTTGCAGCTCCTATGGTTCAAATTCTCTATTTCACTATCATGCCTCTATAACAGAGCTATTGCTCCTCTTGGAGTTCTTGATCCTCTTTTCAGTTGGCACCAATTTACTCAAAATTTGGTACTCACTTGTTTTAGCTGTGAGAATTTTGATGCCGGAATGGCATACTTTGTTTTCAAGCTTGTTAATTTTACCTTGTTAGTTTTTATTACTACACATGTTTGCTTGGTGCATGTTCTCCTAGACGTTTTAAGACATATCCACTATTTTTATTATTATTATTATTGAGGCATGTATACTTAGCAAATTTTGAAGGGTCCATGCAACATTACGCAACGATTTTCTCAAAATATCATTGCAAAGCTATTTGTATCATTACAAAATGCATGCTCTAGAATATGAACAGAGTAACCTGGATCAATAATCCATTTTTTCCCCTTGAAAGGCTTTTATGCTTTGTATTTTGTTTGTCTTGTTTTTTTCGGAAAATACTAGAGGTATCTGCAGCTTTGGTGGGAATAATACCTTGGATTAGAATTTTCGAACTTATGAAATTTTAGGCAATATTACGCTAGAATTTCATGTTGGATTGGGAGAAACTCACATAGATGCAATGTTAGATTGTATAGTAGATACCAATTGATTAAAACGGTCACTTTTTTTTTTGTTCTCTCCTTTTTTTTGGGCTTTATTTATATACTTCTTTTTCTTTTTCAATGAAAAGAAACAGCTGCGGAACTATGTTAATATTGCAATACCTCTATGCTACTTGTTGCAGTTTCGCGAAACACTAATCCGCTTGGGGCCTTTTTATATTAAGGCAAGTTACTTTTTATCCTGAAAACATTGCTTTATTTTTATGTAGAATCTTGCAAAGTTTTATCGCACTTTCTTGCTTTATTTCATGTAACTCATGGTAAAAATGAATGGAGGAGGAGGATTTATAGGAATCTTTAAAAGAGTAGACATTTTAGTTTGAAGATGCAATTTTGATGGTCTTTTTGAATTTATAGGAACCTTCATTGCGAGCTTGATATTTATGGGTGAATGGCCATTGTTTGGGGTGTTGGGGGTAGTTTCCGAGAATTATGCTGAGTATCGAATAATGGCAGGGTCGTCGGAGTCCGGTGGAAGGGTGAGAACCAGGACAATTTGGAACAAGAGAGAGAGAGAATTGAGGGAATGGTATGAGTTTGGTGATCGATCCTTGACCTTCTGGAAGGGAAGGGTTTATATAGGTGGGAAGGAACCCTTCTAGGCGGGAGTTAAGGCTTATGATCCGTTAGGAGGATATTTAGCCCTAACCTGGGGCGTCTAGATAGGATTAAGATTTCCCGCGTAATTATCTCTCTAGATTGGTTAGGATATGATCCTAACGGTCTCCTGATTTTAGTCTCCATTCCGTTGAATTCCCGATGATCCCGTGAGTTAGGTAAGTCGTTAGGAGTCCTGGACCTTGTTCCGAGTCCAGGAAATATGCTAGTCCCGTGGCGGATGCATTTCACTCGGGAAAAACTAGGTCTCATAGCTTTGGAATGGTGCGGTGGTTATGTTCCGCGGGAAATGTCGTGACTGTTGGTCAGATATAATTTCCCCGCGCCCAGGGTACCTACAGCCATCTAGGAGTAATGTTGCATGGTTGATGGTAGGAGATCAACGGAGGCCAGTGAGGTGAGAATTGCGGTAGTCTAGACTAGGGAGACGGTGAGAGAGTACACAGTTTGACCTTACGAGACACAATGTTTGAATCGATTCATATCATTGAATGCCAAAGTGGCTATTTGTAGGTAGCTTAAGCTTTTGGGGGCCAGCTCATCCAAGGGCATGTGAAGGATGTGATCCTAAGTTAGATGGTGAATTTTGCAAGGCCTGATCTGTTGGCAGCAACAGTATCTGACAAAGCAGCGAGTCTATTGCAATGCACTAAGAATATCATCTATGGGTATTAACATTAAATGCTATAGGTTAGTGATGCGATAGTTTCAGACTGATCAAGATTCATATCAAACCACTGGGACCTTGGTCCCAGCTACGAATCCGTAAGTCCCTAAGGATCCTTCAGTAAGGAGAGGTGATGTGGGACTCTTGAGTCTGAGATGCCCACGGGTGGAGACTTCAATTAGGACAGTTATCTTAGTCTTGCTTCAATTCTAAGATAAAGGAGTCATCTTTTGGTGACTAAGTACAGGAGACTAAGGGAGACATTACTCATAAGTTCAGGTGTGAGTCAGATGTTTAAGTCACTAGAAGAAACCCTATTATCTAATTTAACATTCACTTTCAGCTTGGACAGTTATCTTAGTCTTGCTTCAATTCTAAGATAAAGGAGTCATCTTTTGGTGACTAAGTACAGGAGAATAAGGGAGACATTACTCATAAGTTCAGGTGTGAGCCAGATGTTTAAGTCACTAGAAGAAACTCTATTATCTAATTTAACATTCACTTTCAGCTTGGACAAGCCCTGAGCACCAGACCAGACATACTGCCTACTGTATATTGTCAAGAACTTGCTAAGTTACAGGTATGCTATCTTTGTCATCATACGGTTCCTAACGTGTAGCAGTCAGTCTCAAATCAAATGTGGTCTGTTCTGTTGCTCTTAAATTATTCTTATAGTTGGAATATTTCTATTTTTGCCAGGATCAAATACCCCCATTTCCAACTCATGTTGCTATTAAATCTATTGAATCCCAGTTGGGTGTTCCTGTTTCACAAATATTTGCCGACATTAGCCCGGTGCCAATTGCTGCAGCATCTTTAGGACAGGTGTATAAAGGTCAGGAATTTGATTCTTCTGACGGGCATGATTTAGATCTTTGATAATTTTTTTTTTATAGAAATTACATCTTTGATAAAACTTAAATTTGTTGATCTATATCTTAGCTTCGATGCACTGAGCTTTGTTGCATTTTGAAGAACTTGTGATTGAGGTAAAGAGGGATTGATTTGTTTGATGCAAACTCAAGCTAAATGTCTTGTCTTGTTGCTTCAAGTTTTGCAGCTCACCTGCATTCTGGGGAGCTAGTAGCTGTTAAAGTACAGAGGCCTGGCATGTCAGTGACATTAACCCTTGATGCTTTGTTATTTCATATGATTGGAGGCCAATTAAAGCGATTTGCCAAAGCTCAAAAAGACCTGTTAGTAGCAGTGAATGAGATGGTGAGCCTTCTGTGTTACCTGGGATGCATGATAAGCATCACGTTTGTGTGCCTGTTCTTATTATAAAGAAAGTTAATTTGATTGCTTTATGAATCATTTGTATGATATCAAATATCTGTTGATAAAATAAAATTGCCAGTTAGTTATGGAAAATATTCTATTGAAATTGCTTTGTTGGAGGGACTGAAATTATATGATATGGCATCTGATTTCTGCCCTATGTAAGTTAGTCCAGATTGATTTTTTCTTCACAAACTGAAATTATTTATTTATTTGGTAGAATTTGTTAGGGTAGATCTGACAGGATTTTATTTTGTTTCAGCTTCCATAATAAAGTCTAATGGAAATAGTTTGTAATGGGTATTCTAAAAACAGGACTGATGGTCGATCTGGTCTGGTCACAGGTTTTTTCAGTTTGATGGGTCAACCGGTGGAACTGTGATGTCAACATGATTTCTCAAACATTTCTATATTTCTTAGAGAAACTAAAACAGTTAAGAAATCCGAATTTTGGGTACCCAGGTTTTTAACCTTCACCTCCCAGGTATCTTCCAAGTTGCATTGGCCCAGTCTACAATCATCTTTGCATCCATTGCCGAGTCTTCTTCAATACCTAGCCTTCCCACCAGACAATAGCTAAGGGCTCTTTCCTGGTCCAAATGTTCTTCTCTTGACGTCTCAAGTACCTGGCTTTCATTATCCTTCGCTAGTTATCTTGAACTTCAATTTCGACCATCTGGTTGCTGTCGCAGCCTCAATATACGAAGTTCTTCTTCTCAAAGCTGATTTCCTTCCTCCTGGGTTGTAGAGTCTTCCCAGGCTTTACCCTCTGCAAGTTCAGGGATTCTGATAATAGACCTACGTTTAGGTGTGAACGTGTGTAGTTACCCACTGACCCTTAACCCTAAGCCGTCAGACCACTGCATTTCTCCAATCACCCTCCAAACGATTGAGCTGGCTGAAACATCCCCTTCTACGAGAGGCTGTAATGAGAGCCCTAGATGCCCAGGGAATCTCTTTGCTGAGCAAGTACGGACAATTGGTAAACCTGGCACGTCTTTCCACAATGCGAACTCCACAATGTTCACTTGGAATGAAGTAAAGTGTGATCATTCGACACTGAATCTCACTATCCTATATGGTTCACAATTGTCCAATTTAAGATTTCAATTCACGATAAGAATCTCAATTTGACTTCTATGGAGAGAAATCATAGGATTTACAAGAACTTTGATTAGTTTCTATTCCAGGCAGTTCATTTTAAATTGTCCAAGTGTAGCAACCATAACTTTGATTATATTGCCTCTGTGCAAAATTGCTGATTCCTTGGGTTTCATTGGAATGACTAGGTGAGGCACATGTTTGAAGAAATTGATTACGTCCTAGAGGGACAAAATGCCGAGCGGTTTGGTTCTCTTTATGGTTCCTACTCCTGTAAGGCTGTCCCCCTTGTGATTGTTTTATGATTGTGTTGTGCTTATCTGTTAGTTTCTGATATAGCATAGCATAGGTGAACCATGCGAACTTCAGTTCTTAATGATTATTTTGTTTGGCCAGCTGTCAAACCTAGCATTTGTCATGTATATTTTCCTGACAGTTAAAAAACTTCTTGATGGACAGTTGACGATGAGAATAATGCAAAACGTATGGTAGGCAATTCTGCTCAATACGAGAAAGAGGATAGTGTTAAAGTCCCAAAGATATACTGGAACTTTACCCGTAAAGCTGTTCTCACAATGGAATGGATTGATGGAATTAAGCTTACTGATGAAAATAGCCTGAAGGCAGCCTTTTTGGACCGCAAGAAACTTATTGACCAGGTTTAAATGGCGAACTCCCAAGAAAAGTTTGGGTTATAGTTCGTAATTTCTCATCCTTGTAATCACACAAACATTCAGTTTCTTTTTATTCGTCAGACGGATTTTTCTTATGTTTATCCTTTTATTCATCTTATTAGGGATTGTATTGCTCGCTGAGGCAACTGCTGGAGGTGGGATTTTTCCATGCCGACCCTCATCCAGGAAACCTTGTTGCTACAAAGGATGGCTCTCTTGCTTATTTTGATTTTGGAATGATGGGTGATATTCCGCGCCATTATCGTGTTGGACTTATTCGAATGGTATGCAGTATTTGAATGCAATTATTTCCAGAAGTCTTTTTAATGTTGGAATTTTTTGCAGTTGTGCAATTTGCACGAAATTATGCTTTCTTTTTTAAGTTTCTTCTTTTATTTTATTTATGTATTCATTTTTTCTTCCAGCTTGTGCACTTTGTTAACCGTGACTCTATGGGTTTGGCAAATGACTTCCATTCTCTAGGATTTATTCCTGATGAGGTCGATATCCAAGCAGTTTCAGATGCCTTGCAAGCATCCTTTGGTGACGGGACAAGACAATCACAGGATTTCCAGGTTTGTAGTAATATTTTCTTCCCTGTTGTGTTAGGGTACATTCTTTGATGTGTTGTTACACGGTGACCTCATTTACCACATCAATTTTGGGACGTTCATTTACTGTTTTAATAGTGAATGACATAGAGCTTTCAATGCCTGATAAATCTATTAGTTGGTTCAACTTAATTCTATAACAGGAAACATGAAAGATACCGTAGGCAAAAAAACCAAAGGGATACAAGAGCAAAGAAGGATGGAGAAGCAATGTGCAAAGGAGAAAGGAAATCAAAACCATATGCTTATAGAATAATTACCAAGAACCTATACAAAATTAACCCTCACAATTCTATTCTTGTTTTTTTCACACGAGTAGCAAACGTAGTGATTCAGCCACCCGCTTTCTTTTTCCTTTTCTTTTCTTTTTTTTTTTTGTGGTTGGGGGGGGGGGGGGGGGTGGGTAGGATGTCACCCAAGAAAATTACTTCATCATTTGTTAATTGTGGGGGTTAGGAGGTGGTCCTGTCCCTGGACGGCCCCACCAACATGCAATGTATTGTTTATTTGTCACTTCCTGAGGGGTGTCCCTCCTCCGACTCAAACCTGAACCTTAAGCAGATTAAGGTGGGTTGAGTGGAGGAGTTGGTTCGGTCCCAGGAGGAATCTATATAATATACAAGGCACAAATCACTTTTTGTTTCTCCTTTTCTTTATTTTGCTCCGTCACAATTTTTTATTCCATAAATACCATTTAACTCCTCTTAAACTTTCTCAACTTCTCTTTCTAACTTCTTATAATTAATTTATAGGAATAAAAAAAAAAGAATATAATTTGCAGAAAAATATAAAAAAAATTGGGAAAAATGGAGATGAGGGCTATTATCCTTTTAGTGGTACAAGAATAGGGGTATGAACTAGTATTGAAACGTGTATCCTCATGAAATTATCATATATATGTTCACATTTAAAATGAGCATGTTTTGCGAATGTCCAGTAACTTAGCTCTATTTTGTTTATCTTAATTTGTCCAAAAATTCTTTTTGGCCATAACATTGCCTATAGTTTTTAAATTTATCATTATTTTATTTCATGCCTGAATATTAACAATACATGAAAGGCTTGTCTAGCAATTTGTTGAGGGAATATTACATAGTTTTGATTCATTTGTTTTGTTCTTTTCAGGCCATAATGACCCAACTATATGATGTGATGTATGAGTTTAACTTCTATCTTCCCCCGGATTATGCCCTGGTGATAAGAGCACTAGGATCCCTTGAAGGGACTGCAAAAGCTTTGGATCCTGATTTCAAAGTGGTGGAGAGTGCATATCCTTTTGTCATTGGAAGACTTTTGGCAGACCCAAACCCTGATATGAGGCGAATATTGAGGGAGCTTCTCATCCGGTACGATGGCTCCATTAGGTGGAATCGGTTGGAACGGCTGGTGGGTTGTTTTATTTTAGTCCCTTTTTTTTCTGAAGTACACAAATTTGATTGTATACATATTGTTTTGGTGGGTAGGATTTCATAGTTACACTTCTATCATCTGCAACAGAGAGAGTGAACTGTTACCAAGCTTTTAAAATGAGTTCATAGATCAGTCAAATTTTGAGCAAGGGTCTGATTTCTATGTTATTTTCATTTTGCCCAAATTCCATTTTATCAATCTGCGAAATCACTGATACATGACATACATCCTTTTGGTTAGCAACTCAAAATCTAGAAGTTGTAGCAATTATAATTCCATGTTTCATAGCACCTTAAAATTTTATTGTTTTGTGTAAAATATCTTTAGTTTTCTTTGGATGGAAATTGAATTTCTCTACTGGAAGGAAACAATATGAAAGAAGCTAAAGAGGAAACAAAAATTACTCAATAGTACACGACATAAAAACTTGCTGCTAATCAATAGTCTTTAAATTTCTGATTAACAAAAGAAGATTAGGTGGTAGAGATCGAGAGGCAACCGAGAGAGAGAGAGAGAGAGTGTGTGTGTGTGTGTGTGTATTTTTCAACTGGGTTTTGTGTTTCAACAGGTTTAACAAAAGATGAGTTGGGACCTTTGATACCAAAGAAGATTTAAGTGAATGGATATCTTTTTGTTGCATGTATAATAAATTCGTACTGCCCACCTCATTAATCTTTTGGTCTGTATGTGACTTAACAAGATATTGTGAGGTATGGTTTTATGCAAATATACTGAAATTTATAATTGCTTGCAAACTTTCATTGGATAGTTTATTTCTGTGATAAGTTTTATTATATCCCTTTCAATTTAAGAGAATGAAAGAAGTAGTCTGTTTCCGCTTTGAATAAATGCAAACACCATCTCTATTTTGTTTCAGATATCAGCAATATCTGAACAGGCTTCTGAGTCGACTGGTGAAGCTGCTAACCATGAAGAAAAATCTTCTAATCCTTTAGGATGGAAGTCCTTTGATATGCGTGCTGTTGTGGCTGCCACCGAAGATCTTTTTAAATTTATACTGTCTAATAAGGGTTTGAGGGTACGTGTCTTCCTTATCCGGGACATAATTAAAGCAGCTGATATTTTTCTTCAGGATGAAGTAATTGCTTGCATTTTTGATGAGAAGTTCCAAGCTAGAGGCACATCTCAATCTGAGGTTTATATCAATTAATTCTCTCTCTCTCTCTCTCTCTGTGCAAAAATATATATTTTTAATGTCTTAGATATTACTACTTTATTCAAATACAATAGAAATAATGCAATATAACACTGAATAAAATTAAAAACCGTATATTCCATGGTTGAAATTCAAGAAATAAGTCATATAATAATTACATTCCATCCAAAATGATGTAGCATGGTCTTTAAAAGTAGAGTGAATGGGAAAGAGGTTCTTTGTGTATTTTTGTTGTAATGATGTGATTAGATCACCGTTATCGTTGTTATTGTTTTACAGGGGCACACAATGCTCACGAGGGTGGTTAATGGGCTTAAATCTTTCCGGCATGCAGTCAAGTTGGCTCCAGAGGTGTGGACAGCTATGCTAATTCGTACGGCATTGAAAACTGAGGTCCATAAATTTGCGTTGGACATCATTTCGGCCTTGGCGATACATTCTAGCCGCAAAATTCCGGAGACACTATGGATTTGTGTATCCAGAGTTCTTCACAAGTTGGTGAAAAAACTATAGCTGCAAGGATTTGTGATTTAGGTTAGTTCTTCATTTTCTCTTAATTATTTGCTGCCATTATTTCTTCTTGAGGAAACATTATTTATTTTACAACAATTACTCCTTAGAGCATGCATATTCTTGGTCCATATCACTTCAGTGGATGTGATGTGCAGGAGCAAGTCTGTCTATATTAGTGTGTAATGGTGAAAATAACATTGTAGTTGCAATTTTGAGGGAAAAAGGATGCACAGAGTTATCTGTAACGGTCACTTTTTGATTGGTATGAACACAAACCTGATACTAAACCAATTATATTAGGCTTGGTTGCTATGGTATTAAAGGGGATGTAGTGTTTATCTTCGAAAATAGGTGGTCAAATAAATGAAATAATCCTTGACTAGGGGGAAAGCAAAGAAAGAAATGACTTGATATGATTTAACAGACGAAATGACTCTTAATTGAGCAGAATGAAAGAAAAAGCTAATGTATTCAACAGTATTTGATTGGGACTAAGTAACTCATTGTTGGTGCTATAAGGTTGTGAAAGTTTCAATAAAATGATGGTTTATTAACCCGCTGCCTAATACGATTGGTCAAAATTCTTGCCTACTCAATCAAGAGTTTGAATTCTAGGGGATACTCTTTGGGAGTGAGTCCACACAATTTTTTTGTGGATCTGCAAATCGAGGCTTGTGCAAGGACACTCTTTTTCGACTACTTTTTGGCCCGAAAATTTGTTTTTGGCAAATGGCTGATAAGTTATTTGACCTTGACTCGAGTTCTTTGTCAGAGTTTAATAAGTTGAATTTGAGTCCTTTTTGTAATTCGATACAAATTTGAATTTTAAGCTTGAACATGGAATATTTTAGTTTTGAAAAAAAAAACTTGTCTTTGTCAGAGTTTAATAAGTTGAATTTGAGTCCTTTTTGTAATTTGATACAAATTTGAATTTTAAGCTTGAACATGGAATATTTTAGTTTTGAAAAAAAAACTTGTCTCTATATATATATATATATATTAGAAGTGTGTATGCACAATGTGTGTCATTATTACTTCGTTTATATAATTAGTAGTAGTTTTTAGAAGTTGT